>JAUZNK010017339.1:0-21740 GCA_035046665.1 Euphysa ruthae
TATTATAAAATATTATAAATTGCGAGGTCTACAAAATTAGCATAAGATTAAGTCTCTCTGAAGGAAACAATCATCTTTTACTACAATAAATTACTTGTATTCTACTTTATAATACACTTAAAATATCACATTTTGATTACAGCAATTTAAAGCAAAAGCACCGCAAAAAGCTTAAGGACATGCGAAATAAAAATGAATTAGTTTTTATTGATCTTGGACTTTCAACTTTCAATAGCTTTTTAAAATTTTAAGCATTCACCATAAATGGCGAGAGAACCTCATTTTTATTTAGGGTCCCAAACTACCGAAATTATTGCAATACGATTTTAGCTGTCAATGTCAAAGAGAAATTTCAAACAAGGGTTCAAAAATAAACTTTTGCTAACTCCACTTTCCTACTTACATTATACTCATAGCAAAAAACTCTAAAATGCATGAAAATGGCCGAAAATACCCGACTAGCTAAGATCTGTTTATACGGGTCTAATCAGCATGTATAGTTAAAATTATAAGTAAATTCTTACAGAACGATAGCTCGATTCACAAAAAAGGCCTTTAAATTACAATTAATGTCTCTAATAAAAATTATTTAACCAATGCAAAGTTTTAATAATTAGGTGGTCAACACTCCATCAACACACCAAATTTTTATCGCTATAGTTTCTAAAGTGTATTATCAAGAAGCATTTAAAACATCAATAATTTGATTTCTGATGATTTCAACATTCTTCAATCTGGAATAGAATATTAGAAAAAGTATGACGGCTGAAATACAACAGTGAAATTTAAAACATTGTACTACCTTTCAATTACTGGTCTGCAAATAGTGTAAGCCCTGAAAATTTACCAAATTAAGTGAAAAAATTTATAGAGGAACTGGTTTTTTGAGAACAAATAATTCAAAATACTCTTTTATTTGCATCAATAAGCCTAAATATGCCTCAATAAGCCTAAATATGCATCAATAAGTCTAAATATGCATCAATAAGTCTAAATACGCATCAATAAATCTAAATACGCATCAATAAGTCTAAACACGCTAATTAATAAAGTAATGAGGTAATACTGTTTTCTAAATTTTAAAAGCGCTTTTATAACCAAGCTCATTGATTTTTACATTATTTCAACCTATATGCATGTTTGTTTAATAGTTGAACCATATCGAACCACGCCTAACTTTAAATTGTAACACCCAAATTACTAAAAATAATATTTTTTTATTTTCTCACAGGATTTCTTCTGTGTGAATTGAATATTACCAGAATTTGAAAAAAATAATTATAGCAATAAAAACAAAACTTTTTTTTTTGGAGTTGAAATGAACACTGTGGGAACAGCGACATGAAAAACAAAAATCAAAATCTGAGGAACATTTTACTCAATACCCATCAAGAAATTTGAAATATCCATTTTTAATACAGAAAAGTGCTGTTAAGTTAAAACGTATTCATATAAATTTGGAATGAAGTCAAATTAATCAAACATCCTTTTAAAAATTGACAAAAAAAAATAACTTCTTAGCATTATGGTATCATATTTTATTTTTACCAAGATTACATTTACATTTTGTAAATAACAATACCAAACATTAACATTATTCGGAGGATTGTTTAGCAACTAAATTCACACATACCTTTCATCAGCTCGAACATTTCTACAAAAAAAAAAATGAAAATAATAATGATAACTGTATGGTAATTAATTTATCAAGGCAGAACATTTGTTTCTGGCGAAGAAAAAAATACTAACACTACCTACAAAAATAAAACATGAGCAGATTTTTTTAATCACATTGGCTAATATTTCAACTTAACATACTAAGAGACATCAACAGAGTAATGAATATACACATTTTTACACTATACATTAAATTTAAATAATTATGTCAACTAAAGTCAATAAAGTTATTAATTGAGCAATTATTAAAGAAATCATTTATCTTGCAGATTTAATGATAGCTTAATTCTTCAATAAAAATGGTTTCAGGCAATCGAATTGAATTTGATTTGACGTTTACACAGTCATATAAAGTAAGCCTTATGATTGCTGTCTTGTGCAGAGGAGGAGGAGTCCGATATGATTTTAATACTTACCTGCTTTGTTGCTACCGTAAAAGTACAAAAAAAATCATTTAAAAAAAAAACAAACATGTTTATTATACCATCATTCAAGACCTGAAAAAACAATAATTTTGAAAAATAACTATTTTGCAGTAATGTAAGACCTGATTTGAAATCGGAAATGCAACAATTCAGCTATTCATTATTATCCTCCTACCCATCCTCCTCATCATCACTACATCTTACACTAGCAGACTTGTCAACCAAGGCTAATGACCATCCCACAGGCGAGTGAACAATTTGAGCCACACGCTAAACTGGTAATGAAAATCATTATATCTATCTAAAAGATTATTCAGAATAGGCCTAAAATTAGAAAGATGAATGAAAAACATTATATTTATCTAAAACGAAACAACATATTCTATTAAATTTAAAAATAAAACCAGATAGTACAAGGAAATAAAGAATGACCAGAAAATCAGAGGTCTAAGGTCTGCAACTAGCACACCGAAAGTATTAAATGTGAAGAAAATTTAGCAATCAGAATGCTGAAGATACTCAAATTGACTAGTAAATCTGAAAATTAATTTTCAAAAACATTTTATAACTTACTGTCTTGAAATACTTTCCATAGCGTTCTGCAACAGGGAAAGGTTCTAGAAAAGAAAAATGCATTATTACTTGCTGTTGCAATTGTACTAGTCTAGACTTAATAAATATCTTACGTCATTTGTTAAATCAATGGAATAATAACCAAAGAATGGTCAAATCGCAAAATCTTTCAAAGGCTTTGTCCTTGAACCTCAATTACAGCACATTCAGGAGTCTTATGCAAATCTAAAAAATTAATTTAACTTGAGATCACCCTGCCCCTCCCCACAATTTTGCAGCTTTGGGAAGAATCACTAGGTTTGTCAGATTTCTAAAAATATCACAGTCTGTAAAATCAAAAAATTACTCCAGAACAGTTCATTGACGGGAAGTAGGCAGGAGCTTGATTAAAGTAAGGGACCTAGTTTGTTAGTTAAATTAACCTTTGCATAGAATTATTTTAGAGATGCCAAATTCATGAATTTTGCAAATAATTTTAGTCTTGCCCAGAATTTTAAAAATTAAGAGGTATAGGGAAATTTTATTTGCTGCAAAGTTAAAAAAAAGCATAAAAAAAAAAAAAAAAAGGAATTTCTAAACAATACTTAGAACTCATTTTTAAGTAATAGTACCAAACTGACAAAAGTATAGTTTGCATGGAGTACAGAAATTTTGAAGTTTTGGTAAAAAGGTCAAAATCCTCAAAATTAATCTGTGCGATAATTAATGAAATTTAAATAGCAGCATCTCACTGTTACTGAATACGCTAGTAAAAATTTGAAAGAAGACGTTACGTGTTGAGTATTTTGCATGCTATTTTCCAGCCCAACAAATGTTTTTGTACATTGGTGAAGGATCTAAACACAAAGAATTACTTTAGAACAAAATAAGAACTTCATACTTTTATTTCACAAAAGGTTTGATGCTCTTCAAATTTAAAAAATAAAAATTCAAATCTAGTTGTATCTAATATGAATTAAAGAGTCCATTTAAGGAGTGAGATTATAACCTAATGATCGAATACAATGAAATTAAGATATTAAGGTCAAATATTTTTTTGTTCCAACAAACCTGTTTGTAAAAATGACTTATGTGTGAAATGGCTTCCTTTTAATTTTTCTTTCAGTGTTTTATAATAAAATCATACTCTAAAGTGCACTATGAGAAAGATCTACATATATATTTGTTAATAAAACATAAATCAAAAAAAAAAAAATAATAAAACAATCTTTTTATGAAGAATAGTAAGCATACTTCAGGAGGCAAGAAATATAACAAATTATTATTGTAAAAAACTGAAGTAAAAATCTGAAAACTGTATTTACTGTATATCATTAAATAGTCAATCATTCACAGACTGCATGTTGGAAAACTGGCAATAAGAGCAAAAACACAACCAAAAAATGAGTGCTCTTTTGAAAACCGATGATGATTTGCTTCTTGAGATCAGGTTATTGCAAAATTGGCAACTCTATGAGGTGGAATATAATAGTTTAAATTTCTATTTGGTAAGCTTTCTAACAAAAGACAAGATTACTGTAAATAATTATTGCTGGGTAAACGACTGCCTGTTTTCCCTTAAAAATCTATTTTTGAGGCCATCCTGGTATTTATAAATTACTTACAAATGTTTATTAACTAATCAAAACTTTGCAACTATTCAAATAATAAAACACCAGCAATTTTTAATATTATACTAAAAATCTGATTGATAAACTTACATTTGAAAGAGTCATAGCTATATCATGGTTTAAAAACACAATAATTTATAATCTGGCCAGATTTCAATTTCTTTTCTTTAGAGATAGCACTCCATCAACTTTAAATATGTCGGTCGATAAGATAACTCTCCCTAATATTTATTCTGTTAAAATTTTTGTCGTAACTGGTTAGTTTAATTTCTTTAACTTGTATTGAATTTATGCGCTAATCAAAAAACAAATGATTTAAACAGGATTTGCGGAGGCATGAAATTAAAAATTTCAACAAATTTCACCATAATTTCTTTTTTTTTTTTGTCAATTAATTTGCTTAACTTATACAAGTTGAAAGTCATAAAAGAACAATAAACATGATTATTAATGACTACCTAACTCAAATGTCAATAAATTTTCAGCCTTCTGAATTTACCTTGGTAATTGCCAACATAATGTTTGATGCATATTTCTTTGCTATGGCAAAAAAACTGTCAAAGTACTTATTTTTCGTGCTGCGAAGATGTATCTTAGTTGCAGAAAAAAATTACAACTTGTTGAAGTGCTCACCAACTCTCCAATTTATTCCGTAATTCAGCAGTTGCTAATAAAATAACGAGAACTTCTGTGCGGAAGATATAACAAGAAAGACAACTTTTATTATTTTTGTTGAAATACAAAGAGCAATTATTAGCAATCTAGAATAAAATAAAAATGGCAGGTAACTTTTTTATTTAAAACATTTATTTGCTGTATGTCTATAGTCTCAATGAAAGACATAAATTTAAAATCTAATTAAGTTTTTTAGATTCTGTTTCCAGACTTGTAATTTAGGATAATATATTCAGGCCTGACCGTAAGGAAAATGGTATGCGTTGTATACCATGCGCCTTATTTATCCAAATAGTAATCGAGGTGCACAGTGTTTAAATTGGGTTAAAAAGACATAGTTGGTTAAAAAAAATGTCTCAACTGAGTCAGTAGAAATCAGCAACAACAAGCCTTGTGGTTGAGGTAATACCATTTCAATTATCAATGTTTTCTTACAAAACATGTGTAGCGATAATATTATTACATTTCTAACATGATTTTACATAATATTGTAGTGTAATAAGGGACTGGAATAACAGTCGTTCTTCTTCTTTTTTTACAATGTATCTATAATAATAAAGTTTTTTTTTTGCCCAATTCATTTGCAGCTTAAAGTTAATTTTCTTGTTCATGGCAGAGTTGTGTAATAGTTTTATGGCTTGATAATTCTTCTCCTTATTAATGACAGAATTTTTACTTTATTCTTAACAAGAATTCACCAAAATTCGATTTTCAAAATATATCATAAGGCGAGACCAATTTGATTCGGTGTTCTTTTGAGCAAAATTGATAAAAAAAAATGATAAAATTATACAGAAAATGTTTTAAAAAAGTGTGCTCTTTATTTAAATACTTGTTTTTACGTTAAGATCTATAAATAAGAATCAACTACAAATCATAGACAAATGAATAAAAATAATAAACCTTGCTTCCATTCCATAAAATATATCATATATCATCTTTTACAAAGTTTAACTTTCGATGATCTCCCACCATTACAGTAAACAATAATAATTAAAAAAAAAAAAACATGCTACATTTGCTGTTATTTCATTTTCTCGTCGCAAAATGAAGTTTATGTAAACATAACCAGGGCTGCAAATCAGAGTCGTTCAATGGTCTGATAGAACTAGTGGTTTATTTGTTTCAAATCGTTTTCTCATGGATGTCGTGTCCAGGAGAAATAAAGACAAGAAAACTAAAAAAAAATAACCTTGCAAAAACAAAACTTGAATTTTTAAAAATAAGGATATTACTGCAAAATGAATAAAAAATTATTTTTTCTAAAATTTAGTTTGTTTCTTAGCAACTACGCAGTTTTTTAACCTAATTATTCATGAACTACCTACCAGTCCTGTTAAAACCTCAAAAATTGTAATACAACCAATTTGTTATTTTGATGTTATTTTGATTACAAGCGCCACTTAAGCTGAAACATTCAAAAGCGACTTAATTTTTAAAAAGATTAAATTATGTAATAATAATCTTATTTAGACAGATATGTTTCATATACAAACTTAAACTTCCACACCATTTTTTCTTTTGATTTATAAAGCTTTTATGCATTTTTTGAATTTTATATTTCAGTTGATCTTTTAAGTAGGTTTTAAAACTACTTAGAAGTATACATTCGCACATATTTTTTATTTTGATTTTAATTTTAATATCATTGAATAATTTGCTTTCAGGTTTATTTAAAATATTATTGTAGTAATATTATTTATCTTATTTATCGTACATACTTATATTTAAAATTACTGCTTACCTCTCTGAAATATGATTTTTTTACACAGAAGTGGGTTTCAAACCCAAGATAAAAATCAAAGTGTTATGAAATCAAGCTAAAGTTGTTTAAAAAATTAAAATATTACTATTTTGTTGTGGGTTATGATACAGTCTTTCAAATATACTCATTATGATAATTAAATATATATTTTCAAACAACAAGCAAGCTTGGGTGGCTTAGTTTGGGCACCCAAACTGGTATACCGGGTGTCAAAATTGACCTGAACATGTCGCTGTCTGCATTCCAGTAGGAAAAGAAGCTTTCCTGTGATGGCTACGTTATCTCTTGCATATCAAAAACAAAGATGTTGGCAAATTAAAAGGTTTAACCTTAACTGGAAAGTAAATAATATTGATAATATGAAGTAAGGATATGATTTACGAGCCATGTGATTTTAGGATTGTACTATCATTTAGGTACGCCCAGTATCACACACCAAAATATTTTCATGGGCGTGCTGAGGTGTGCGCAATCAAATAATTATAAAGGAATTAAAAAAAGAATATATTGACTTACTGTAGCCAAAATAAATTTTTTTGAATCAAACTAATCAATGACAAATGAAGCAAATATGGATAAAAAAATATGGATAAAAATAAGAATTTTAATCCAGTTTGCATACAGAGTAAAACTTCTTTGACTATGTTAGCTTCCTTTGCCATTTGCAAGTCATGTTCAAAAAGTATTGTTGAACATAGTGAAAGAAGTTATACTCTGTATGAAAACTGGATTAAAATTCTTATTTTTTTCCATACTCAATGATCATTCAAAACTATAATTCTTGTAAAGACATAAAAATATCTAAAGATATATTATGGCACTGTTGTAAATAGTGTATTACTATTCTGTTTTTAATTACAATTAAGGATACCTGTCTTGAATTGTATTTTGCATATTGGTGGTTTTACGAAATTTATCTTTCTAAGGTAACAAAAACAACGTTGAATTATTAGCTTTGGAAAATTATATATAAAATCCTTTAAATCTCAATGTGAAAAACAACCAAACTCGCTTGTTCCCACATGGCAGATCTATAAATGGTGCAAGCTTTTGAACCCCGCTGCGTTGATAACTTTTATGTTTAACTTGACTTAACGCCCATTGCCCAAACAATCAACCTTAACACAATTCCCATTGCCCAAACAATACTATATTAGCTTATTTAGAAGATTTTTATCTGATTTTCCTTGAAAATCTACAAAAAACCATACTCAATGGTCTAGAAACAGTCAATATAAAAACCATTGTTTTTGAAACAAAAAATACTTTAAATGATCACCCAATAATTTTTCATTGATCTGTATTTTAATCAAAAAAATAACCATTTATTTAAAAATGGTAGAAACTTGATGAAAAATACATACTTCTCTTGATTTTGAACTTTTATTTACAGCTTGTGAAAGTTTTATTGAGTCAACAAACGCAGAGTTCAATCTTTCATTGATTCTTCCTTTTACTTCTTCATTTTTATAATTTGCCATATCAGATGCATTACTAATATTTCTAAAATACAAAAAAAAAAATTATAATAATTTCATAAAATTTATTTATGTAAAATATTTATTTTAGGAAAAACATCATTAACTTATTTACTTTAGTGGTATTTTTGATTATGAAAAAGAAAAAATCGCAAAAAAAATACTATAGACTGTGACGTTATTATATACAAGGTATAAAATAAAGTCACAGCAACATAACTCCTGATAAAACATTTGGTCTGTTTTAGATTAGGTCAGAGTTTGATAAGTTTTCAAAACCAACATAAATTTAAATTTCTAATATATAAATTTTATAATTTTAAGAGAAAAAAAATTTAACCTTCTTGAACCAGGGCCAAAACTTCCAAAACATTTTTAAAAATTCTAATTATTCGTTTCTTAACAATCAAAAAAGGTAACTTTGCAATTAAGGCATGGAGTCATGGTTTTTTTTTTTTTTTTTTTTTTGACTTTGACCAAAACCAATAAATAGTATAGAAATACATGTGTCAAAAGATGCCCTTGTTGCAATTTATAATGTTACACAGACAGCTTACTCACTATTTAGCATTTCAAACAAAAAGTTTGAATAAATATGTTGTTTAATACATTTCAAAGAAATTATATTAAAAGCCTTTCTTGAATTCATAAAACTTTCCAGGAAATATAAATTTACATCAAAAGAAAAGCTAGAGGAGCAGATTTTCTTTCATGCAAAATTAGCAAATGTTTAAGACCAGAAATTTGAGAAAATTAAAAATTTAATCTTCATCTTTATGTGACCATACTTAGACCTATTTGGACCCAACACTATAAAACACATACATTTTTATCTAATCTTATAACCTCATTGTACAGAAAAAATAAATTAAAAAAAAAATAAAAAAAGCATTATGGAGAAAAAACCTAAAAAGAGAAGGGCAGACATGAATTGGATTTACAGAACTGTGCTGGCTTTATCAGGACTTCAGTTATATTAAATTAAAAACAAAATAATTTATAATAATAACCATATAATATGCATTCATATTTTATATAATACTACCATTGATTCAAATAAATAAACCTACAGCACCTTTGATTCAAATATAAATATACCTAAAGTGGCTGAGAAAGCATACAAAAACTCATATACATATCTCGTAGAAAATAAATAATTTTTGTTATCCAACCGTTAATGAATCATAGATGATCAAAAAAAAAGCTACTATTCTTAAAATATTGATTATCATATGAAATTGCCAAAATTTCAGATTATATGATGCATTATTTGCATGAAATTGCATAATTAAATTTGAAGTTAATTTAACTTGCAAGGCATCGAGTTTGCTGAACCACAAAAAAAAAATATTAAAATTATAGAAAACATCATTTTCTAACATTTTGATATTAGAAAAATTTTTAGCAAAATCCGAAAAAAATAATGTTTTGATGGAAGATTAAAGAGTCATATTTGAAACGAATTTATCACGTGTTAAACTATTTTTAAAGTGACTGGGCATCCTAAAGTAAGGAAGAATATTTTGAAACCTCTATAGTGTTTATGAAATATCTCTTCATTATAGGAAATTTTCAAGTGGGCAAAATAAGCAAAAAAAATCAGATAAAAATTAAATTCCTAAGGTTTAACAACACTTCTTTTTAATGCTTTCTAACTATGGCAGTAATTTACCAGAAATTACGACAAAATTTTTGGATAATGTTATGTCAACTACGAATTACAAACCCAAAAATATTTCAGAATAAGCTTCTTCACAAATTTAAAACCGTCTTTTGCAATTTTAACATAATTTTAGCAAACTATCTAACAAATACAAAAGTTGAAAGAGGTAAAAAACAATTTTAGAAACAGGTATAGCAGCGATCAATTTGACTTTTACCAAAATATTACCAAGGAAGGTTCAAAAGCATTTCAACCCTTAAAAATAATTTTAAAAATCCATCAACTCCTTCTGGTAAATACCCAATGAAAAGTAATAATTAAATGGAACAAACATCAGTCACGGAAAAAAAGAAGTTATAATATAAAAATTATTATTTATTTAATCTTCTTATTTAATCTTCATATTAGAATAACCCCTAATGCATATTTTTTTTCAAACTAAAAAGTCATGAGATCATCAATTAATTAATATTTAACAAAAATATTAATGTGGATCGGCAACTATATTCATTCAAACTAGCTTTAAGCAGTTTAAAAAAATCATTTGATGTATGTTTGTTAATGTTGCACTCAAAACATATTGGATAGATAGTAAAATATATTTTATATTTATTGCATTTTCGTAGAATGTAAGTATGAAATTTTGCAGTATAAATTCTTTTGGATTATTTATTTCGAATTTGCTTTTCAAAGTTGTAGTTTAACCTATGTAGAAGCCTGTGCAATTATAAAATTTTAATTAAGTCCTTGTAGAATGTCTAATATAATATAATCACGAAACAATAACTGCCTTGAAAATTTATAAAATGAAGCAATGAAAAAAAATTTTTGAAAATAGATAAATATAAATCTGGCATAAGTAATCCACAAAACTCACACTACAAAATTTGTATCAATTATCTGAGCTAATGCAATAAACGGGACTCATATACTAATATCTATGCAATACTTTATGAGAATAACACTAACAAATGTACATAAATTAACTTTAATAAAACAGTTCAAAGCTGACTTGAATGATTATAGCTGCTAATCCATGTTTTTGAGAAATAATAATTTATGGATAACTTGAAAATTGTTCTACTCTAACTGTATAAATTAAACATTGTTACTCATCTCTTTTTAGCTTAAAAAGTGCACATGGAACGTTGTTAAAAACAGTGTTTTCATACTCCTGATTTTCGCCAAAATATATATGTATAAAAATAAATATATTCCACTTCCATTTCTTCAACTGTATTACTCTCATTTTTTGTTAATTGAAAAATATATATTTAAATTATAGTTAATTCTATAATCATAAAAATAAAAGAAATATTAATTCAAAATTTTTTTAGCCAAGCATTTTAAACAATTAGCAAATTTATTTTAAACACCACTTTAACCAATAGATTTTTCTGGTGAGGATTTTATTGTATAATAAACCAAAATTGTGCACCCTTCTTCACTATGCACAAAAAAAAATTATATCCATCAAAAATTTGAAATTAAAATTAATATATATAAAGTGTGCAGTATGACTAAGTCATATAATCATAAAGAAGAAACCTCCATATTTGGAAACTGAGGAATTCGCATGGCAGATGAGATCTTATTATCTCAAAAAATAGAAAAAAGATCTTTAGACAAAATTTGACATAAGGACTAGGCCCAATATTTCTGACATGATCCAAAATTTCTGCAAAATCATAGTACAATTCCTTGAGAAAAATAGATCAAAATTTGCTCTAAATAATTAATTTAAAATTGCAAGCGTTTTTCCATAGTAATCTTGACTATACAGTATATAAATTACAGTATGGAAAATTTTAGAAAAAATTTTAATAAACAGCTTTCAAAATTTGAGTGAATTTCTAGTCCAGAAAATAAAATACATTTTCGACTTGATAATCCCGAATCACTTGAAAACCAAAGAATGACAAAAAAACTAATTTTTTGGGAGACAATAAGAGTTTTTTACATATACATATATGGCTCTATTGTTAGTGAAATTTATGCAGTATTTAAAGGAAATAAACTTAATTATGGAAAATTGACAGAACTCTTAAATTTGACTGAAAAAATAAACACAACTGGATACACTGCTAAAAAACAAAAATTTTTTTCCAGTACTCATACGAGTCAAAAGAAGTTGTTTACGGATATTCAACTTCAAAAAATGATATATATTTTGAGCTATTTGGTGAGTTGGCCAAATATGGAGCTGAAATCAAGTCTTTTTATCAATTACTAGCGAATTCTTTTCTTTTGTTTCTTTTAAATTTTAGAGAACTTTTCAGACAGCCATCAAACATATTTTGCAATTTTAAAATAAATAAAATTTTTCAAACAATTCACAGTTTCAAAATGATTAATTCATAACCTGGGAAAATTTTCAAATAATTTCAAATCAATTCATAACCTGGAAAAAAATGTTGACTACATTTTTCCAAGAAATGCTGGAGTAGTCATAAAAATCTTGTGAACTCACAAATTTATGATAGAAACCAACCAATCAATGCCAATTCTTAATGTTCTATAATCATCACCCTTCCTAAATCTTGTTTATAATCTAATTTAAACCAGTTTAGGTCCAGCCTTGAAAATTGATAATAAGGTAATCTACATAACCTAAAAATTTATGCTTAATTTAGCGTTTCTTTAATTAAAAGTGGTTATTTAAAAAACTTTTGAAACAAATTTGATTTTTAATCACAGTTTACGGTACAAAGTCCAATTTTAGTAGTATCAAAAATTGTCACAATTTTTCCCTTTTGCAGCCTGAAAATTTGAAAAGCCCTCTTTTAAGTTCTATTCTGAATCTTAATATTTGACTTTATCTCTACTTACTTTACTTCATAATTTCAATCAATTCAATCAAAATCACCTTTAAAATTAATATAAATTAATATTAATATAAAAGTTTTTATTGCATTTCCATGTATTTCAATTTCATCATAGTCAAGGATAAATATGAAATATTAAACAATTTATGAGGAAATTGTCAGAAGTTACTAAAAACAGCTTGGCTGGGGACAGCAGTTTTACTTCCAATTAAGGCTAGTAAGATAAAATATTTTTGAAAACATACCAAAATATATGAAATTTTAATAAAAAGACAATAAATAAATTTTATTTAAAATCTATAAATTTGCCATGCAATTTTATTAAAAGCATAACTAGAAAATTTTTTATAATTTATAAAGTATTATTGAGAAATAATAGGCTTTGTATCTATGTCTACATCAATTTTATTTGCAAGAGAAGCATACTGTGTATTGCTTATACTTTTATCACTTTTTTCTGATTTTAGCACTGGCAATTGCTGATTTATTGCATCACTGGCAAGCTTGTTGCTGGCTCTTATTCTACATAAAATAATATCAGCAAGACTTGCAACAGCAGCATGAAGCATTCCAGATGTAGCAAAAACTCCTCCAATAATCCCACACAAACGAATTAAAAATTGACTAAAAGATCGCCGCTCTTCGTTTACACATATTGCGATTGAATTCAAATCGTATTTCATAAATATACCTGGCATACCCTTTGACCCCATCATCATTTCAATTTTACGAGATTTTTGGGTAACCGAATGCTGGTAAGTTTTAATATTATGCTTAAATGTTTTAATTGTAGTAGGTACAATTTTTAAGTAGTATTGAAACATTTGATAGGCATTTTCAGTGATCATCAGGTCTCCGTCTAATGGATTGATGATGCCAGGATGAGGCTCGCCAAAAGATAACAGATCAATTCTATGTGAAAAATTGTAGTTAAGTTCAGAAACTAAAGCACTCAAATGAGCATGACCTCGTGGATGAGGAACAGATTTTCCAGCTGTTATATGAAAATTTCCAGCAACCTTGTTCACCTCTACATTGCCAAATATACGACAAGAGTCATAATCTTTACCATCAAATTCTTTTTCAAGTTTTTCTGGCATATAAGTTGGCATAACATTTCCAAATATCAAATTCATCTTTGATAGCTTGTTTACAGAGCGGTAACCTTCGCTAGTTCTACGAACAGATCGAAACATTTCCCACCATTCTTTTTGATTAGAGCTCATCTGGAAATAGGTTGGCTTCATCTGTAAATTAGAGCTATCTAAACTTGTTCCTGACACATCAAGAACATCAGCCCCTAAATCCTCACAATCCATTGCTACAGTTATATCAAAATTGATACGCATTTTTTGGTCAGCATCTTTATCAACTTCGTACTTGTAACTGATAACTGTACTTGTGTAGTAGAGAAACTCAGATACAACAAGAATGCTTACAAATAAAAAGACTAAGATGGATACAGTACCACCACTTGCCGTCGTTTCTTGGTAGCTATCAGGGACTTTAGGAAATGCATCAAATTCTTTTAAAACTTTACTAACTGTTTTACGTTGACGAATTCCTTCTCCTATTGATTGCATTTTATTTACAGTTGCTCAATGAACTAAAGGAGTTATATAAGTTTTAAAAATACTTTTATTGGATTAAAATAACAATGACTACTATCAGTTGAACATCTTACAGTTCTATTTTGGACACTATGAAAAAATAATTCTTGTGCCTTTTAATTGATGACTCCAATGTAAGAGAATAAAATATCATAAAATATTCTTGTAATCGTTTAAAAATCCTTATCTGTTTTCCAGATATTTAACTACATGAAAAGACTATGTTGCCAAAATAGACCTAGTTGCTAATATATATTTAATATATATTATCTTCATAACTTAGTTGCTAAATTGATATTTGAGCAGCATTTTAGCATTTACTATGGCTAAAATTTCACCAGGATGTAGCGTTTTTAGACGTGCACTTATTTTTAAACAAGGCTTTAAAGCATAATTTGATACAGATATTTTAAATATATATACATATAAATTTCACTTTATAGAGAGATCATCATAAATTTTAAAAAGACTAGGAACCTGGATCTAGTTTTCTGAATTTTTTTAAAAGTTGAAGTTTAAATTGTAGCAACCATTTAGCAATCAATACTAAAACCAGGACTGTTTACTTCATATGAAGTAAACAGAAATTACATATGTAATATAGTAAACATTATATGACCATATATATGGTCATAGCAAATACAGTATCATAATTAAAAGAAAAGTACCACTTGACATCTAAACTTAAACCACTCATATCCTGATAATAACAGCAATATAAAATAAGTATAAATTTAGAACTTTACCACCACCATAATGCTTCTGAATAACATATGTCTGTATATGTACTTTTAAGTAGGATAGTGCATCCTGATCAGCATTTGCACAAAAATCAGTCTAACCCACTCAAATTTTTTCCAGTTTCGCTTTTAATAAATATAACACAGCATAAACATTAGACCTAATTATCCCCACTAACTAAATAACGAGAAATGCATGATATTGGATGCTATTATGAGCTTAAAAGCTTTAAAGTGATTAAAGCCTTTTAAAAGCTTGGCTTTCAAATAAAAAACTGAAACAAATTCAAAAACAGTCAACTTCCTTGATGTCACATTCAAACTAACAGAATATGGAAGAGGTTAATAATTTGAAACAATACATGCTAATCAAAATGCTTTTCTTAATTATAACAAATATTCATAAACAAGAAAAAGTGGATCTTTACACAAGTAATTTGTTTAAATAAATATAATTTCTGAAAAAAAAATCTTATTTTTGAAACAAATTGGACCGGTAGTGTTTTGCCCATTTTCTCCTGAAGTTTTTTTTAAATCGGCTATATCATTTTTGCACTATGTTTTAACATATTTTTTACAAAGCAATAGTAAGGGCAAAACCACAGTATCGAAATTTGAAAAAATTAAAAAAAAAACTTGACAAGCCAAAATATACAGAATACAGAATTAATATTTTCTCTTAAAAAATGAAAACATAATTTCCAGAGAAAAATGGAAAACTTTATTTTAGGACCAACGTTTTAGGGTTCTGACACTGAACCAAATAAAATTTTCAAAAAGAAAAAAAAAAAAAGAAAGTGAATCACTATTTTTACCATCACACAAAAATTCAGCAGAATCAGAACACAACTTAAGAAAATTCATAAATTATTATTTCAGTTTACTGCCTTACTTGGGTAGTAGAAGAAAATTTTTTGCCATTCAAAGAACCTCTTTCTCTTAGTAGGTCTAATAAAATATCATTGATTTACATAATCAGAATTAAATCTAAGAATAGACCAAAAATCCCACAACAGAAACATACCCTTTTCCTATTATTTACCTGAAATAAAATTTGTGTGTAAAGATTTTTCAAACAGTATTTTTATAAAAAATAAGTGAGACATAGAACTCATAGATCAATATAACATCTACATATAATATCTACAACAAATATTTTTCTTTTTACAATAATAATTAGCAAATTTCTAAAAATTTTTATGACAAAACAATTTTACATTTTTAGAAAGACAGGTATTTAGCTCTGAATATAGTTTTAAAGGAAGTTTTTTTCTTTCCTGAACCAAAATTTTTTTTATTCTCAAAATAGATTCAAAGACTATCAAAAATGTGCTTTGATGCTATCAGTAGTTTAATATTTTTTTAAATTTTCAATAAAATATGAAAACAATACTAAATAAAATAAGTTTTACTCACCACTAAAAAATGAATACATCATAATTGGTAGAAAAACAAATTTTCTGTTTATGATACCAAGCAGGTGAGTGATAAAAATATGTCCTATTTCAGAAAATTGCCAAAATGATGCAACACGCAACTCTAGATTTTTAGATGAATATTTACTAAAATTTCTTCTTTATTAACACGAAAATCAATTTACTACTTGCTTAACATGAGAAACCAGCTTTTTCAAATGAAATATAATATAATAAAAAGAACTTCAAAAACAGATACAAAATATGTAATGATACAAAAAAAAAAACAAAAAAACAAACAAACAAAATTTCTAAACGTTTGTTAAAATAACTAAAATAGCAACTAAAAAATTCATCATAATTTTTCAGGAAATTCACTTAAGAGCAGTTCCATAAACAACTCAATATTATGGTGAAATGAAAATATTTATTACTGTATATAAGTGCTATATAGCGTTGGAAAGCTAAACGATTTTTTTGAATGCGGCTTTTTGAATGTTTAATTGTTTTCAGCAATTTAAAATATTTTTTCAAAAAATTAGTGTCGATGTATTTTATAAAATTATTAATGGTTAAATATGATAATTTTTAAATTTGAAAAATTATAGCTTTGTTTTTGTATGTATTATCTTAAATATATATTTATTTAAGAACATATTTAATCAATATTTATTTTTGGGGGTTCTCCCCTAGGCTCCATTGAAATTAATGTGTTGTGTCTTTCCGTTACTTTAATTTTGTGTGTCAAAGAGTTTTCACCAGCTTGCTCAGAAGGTGGCAAAGTCATGAAATACTAATAAAAGACATGATTTTGTGTATAAATTTGAGATGGAGACACTCCGTTAAATAACAAAGTGACAATTTAGCACTATAAAAAAAATTATGTGAAAAGTGCAAGGATGTTTTGCTGTTGGATCAATATTGCGTTAGATCATAATCTCTCATGGTTTAGATGGCAAAGAGCTCCATTACCAAATATAAAAGAAAAGCTCCAAAATTTGTCAGTTCATGGATCATTTGATGATGCTTTTTCTGAATTGAAACTGCAAACTCCTACTTTCATTACTTCATGGAAGAAAAACAAATCAGCAGCTTTTAAAAGTAATAGTGATCTTGTCAAAAAGCAATTTTAAAACAGTAGTGCTACAAATTGACTTTGCCGAGAACTATTCAACTTTCTATCAAGACAGAATTCAATCTGTTTCTCACTCCAAAGTAAGTATTCTTGTTTTTGTTAGAAAAATCTTACAAAGTTTGTTATTAGTCTGTATAAAAACACTTCATTTCTGGTCAGATGGTCCATCTAGTCAATTTAAAAACTAATATATTGCTGCAGCCTTACAATAGCTATAAAGTGAAACTAATGTTCAAATCGACTGGAACTTTTTTTCAGCCAGTCATGGCAAAGGAGCTGTCAACAACATTGGAGGCAGGATCATATGTTTGGCTGGAAGACGAATTATCACAGGGAAGGCATTTATCACTGACTCCATTTCTTTCTTTGATAATGAAACTAAAGTTTTCCATGCGCATTCAAATGAAATAACAAATCAAATTGCATAAACGAAATTTTAAAAAACCCTCTGCCACTTCCAGGTATCTTCAAAGTGCATTTTTTTCAAAAAATAGTGAAAACATTGCCAAACTTCGAACATAAGAGGGTATTGTTGAAACCCCTGCCAATGTTCCTACCAAAATACCATCTGTTCCGAACATGAAATTAAAGAACGATATGTTTGATTGTTCCCTATGAATTTGACACAAGCTCCTTAACAACCCAGAAAATCAAAAAGTTGTTGACAGTCATTATTGATGCTAACAAGAATCAATTACAAATCTAGTATGCGAAACTACTTAGTGGATCGATAAGCTAGTTCCAAATGATAAGGACTTTGTTACTAAATCAAACATAATAGATGTGCTTGAATGTCCCACATTGTAGATATATTTAAGAATTTGAAGAACTTAATATTGACATTGCGTAGGAAATTTTCTAGCTGTATTACTTATGTTCATCTAAACAAGATAAGACTATTTGTCATTAAAATTTCTGACTAGTGATTTTTAATGTTTCCCAAATTTATTACACAAAAACTGATCTAATTATTAAATTTAGGCATAAGGCAAGACCAATATGAATCGTGTTTTACAGATCCGACCGACCCTCATTAGAGCAAAATTAATATGACTAGAGTTTTATCATAATGCTAATGAATTATTGCTCTTCTACCTAGAGGTTTTATGAAGAAAACATAAAAATAATAACCATCTTTAAAATAAAAAAATAGTCATTTTTAAATATTCCATTCTCAGAAAGGTTAAAACTGATAATCCCAGTAGCTGGGATTGTTAATAATAAAACAAATTTTAAGAAAACTAAACTATTATCTTATATTAAACATAAACTTCTACGAAATACTATTTTGTAAATTATTATATTTCAGTTGATTTATTTTTTAGGTAGACTTTAAATTTTAATATCATTGAATAATTCGCTCTCGTCCACAGGTTTATTTTAAATTTTATTGTAGTTAATTTTTTTTCTTTTCATTACTTATACTTATATTTAAAATTACTGCTCATTTTTCAGAAATATGATATGTTTAAACAGTGTGGAAGAAGTGGATTTCAAACCCAAGATGAAATCAAAGTATTATGAAACTGAGAAAGTGTTTTTTAATAAATTCAAAAATATCATTTTGTTGATGGTTTTAAACAAGCTAAAATATACATGCCAGCCTAAAAGTGATGGAAATAGACAAGAATTTAAAAAAATATATAATTTTGTTTTCTGTTGACCATTTCTCTATTAAACACAAAGCAACATCAACATTTGTTTTTACATCTTTATATCGCCAACTGATATTTGAAGTTATGATAAGTATGGAACGCAGAATGGATATTAATTAGATAAACCTTGTTTATCTCAGAAATACCGACTTTTTCCGCTGATTAACTTGTTTCATAAATTACCTTCACAAATATAAACCCAATGTAAACCAAAGAACTTTTTAATTTAATACAACAAGTAATGAATGTGAACAGATAAACTTGTCTTATCTTATCGACACTTAGATAAACTAGGATTATCAGCGGAAAAAGTCGGTATTTCTGAGATAAACTAGGTTTATCTAATTAATATCCATTTGGCGTTCCATAGATAAGAGCTGGTTGATATTTTTGCTGAAGATTATGACTACGCGGTTAACTATTCAGCTAATTTTTTGTTAATCTGAAAAATATGTGTACTTATTGATTCTTGTTTTAATTTATTGCTCATAAAATGATTTTGAGAAATTTACAAACAAATTTTTTCAAAACAATTTTAAAGAAACCCTAACAAAATTATACTTGTTGCTTCAATTCATTTTAAAATAGTTTAAAGAAAATATTGGCTGGCTGAAATATTGTTTTGAAGAAAATAATGATTGATTAAATTATTGTTTTTGATTATTGATAATCTCTGGTTTCAAGACAATTTAAGACACTTTAAGTAAAACATCTAATTATCCTGTTCCTTTATAAAACTCAGTATTACTTTTTTTTTAAATAAATATTAATGTCATCTTTTTTAAGCCAATTTAGTGAAAGCTTCTTCAAAAATTCTTCAAACACCAAAAAAAAAAAGAGTTCTTTTTGTCACTCCGTTACCACGTTAAATATTGCTAATTAAGCAAAGCCAGTAATTTATTTCAACGATGTCAACTTTTTAAACTGTTTGCGTGCCAGTGATTTGTTTTAATAAAATACTTTAGTCATTAATTTGTTTAAAAAAAAAATATATATATAAATATAAATATATATATATATGCAAATAAAAAGTTAAATGTCACTCTGTTTATGGAATTGCTGCTATGTTAAATAAATTGATAAAAATCGTGTCTGCTTTCTGCTTTCTAAGTGTATTTTAAATTATGCAGGGTTTAATATGAATGAATGCAAAATTCAAAAGATAGTTCTGCCTTAGTCTGGCGATAACAATTACTGACTTGTACAAAAAGTATGTTTTCCCCAAACAAAATGACAAAAAAATCTTTCTAAAATTCTGGAAATGAAAGGGAGCCATAATGCACTAAAGATTGAATAAAATAATTTAAGATTTCATATGCAGTAGGCATTATGAATTATATTCCAGATCATAAAAATCCAATATTTTAATACTAATATTTTGACAAGTTAAATAAATGTATCATCAATACCAGAATCGATTACATCAGACCGTACCGAAGTCAAATCGGTTTTATATTTTAAACCTGATTGGTTTAAAATTCAATCATGTTTAGCTTAGAAGTTAAAGAACTTTGTGTTTAGAATACAATGAAAGTAAATACATGCAAACAACAGAAAAACATACAACAATTAGTATCATGGTGAATTGTAAATTTTTAAACATGCTGGAATGCTTACATGCCTATTTTAAATGAGCATATTTGCAGAGTTTAGCACATTAGAAAATTCAGAATAATCCTTATATCAACAATATCAAACATCAAACATATGTATAGTTCCTCCTCAAAAGGTATGTGTATACATGTATGTCTATACAAGTATGTGTATATATGTATGCCATTTTAAAAGAATAATAATTTAATAATTTTTTCGTAAGTTTTAACGTAGCTGTAACACTCAGCAGATGATGTACATCTAAATATAATCAATTAATATACGCTAACCCCATGCTTGAGATTTACAATAGTGTAAAATTAACTTGCCATCTGTTCCAAAACATTCGTAGAGGTTTTTTAATGATTCGTCAGGAGAAGGAGCAAATATCTGATTTACATAAACAAATAAAGATTCTGACGGTTCACATTTAATGTATTTGCGAATGAATTCAATAATATATGCTATTGTCTTTGTTTCATCAACTGTCCATCTTTTCTTCTTCATAATCGGAGCATCGCCAGCATTTTTTAACAAACAATCTACTTTATTAGTTTTTGATTTAACAGGACTTGGTGTAGGTTTAACTTCTGCTGCTGTGTTTACTTGATTTTCAGCCTTTTCTAATGGCACTGGTTGTGCAACTGGAGAAGCTGGTTCAACTACTGGGGGTTCTTGTGCACTCTCATTTTCTGTTAATTCAGACATTGCGTTTTATCAGATCTAGAAAAAAAAAAAATGATAGATAAAATTTGAAAATAAAAAATATAAAAAATAATGTTTATACATATAATTATAACAATAACTGAAATAAATCCTTCCGGGTATTTGCAAAAGTGTGGGATTGTTTCCCCCACCTGAATTAGAAGTTTTCAGAAAGTAGGAAAATATGAGCATATAT
>JAUZNK010017350.1:0-21738 GCA_035046665.1 Euphysa ruthae
ATGTATGTATGTATGTATGTATGTATGTATGTATGTATGTATGTATGTATGTATGTATGTATGTATGTATGTATGTAAGTATGTACTTACGTACATACGTACTAATGTATGTATGATTCTTATAATTATAATATAAGAATAACATATTACCTTTATTTCTAGAGATTTGTATAATTCCTTCTGATCTTCTTCTGATATTCTACTTTTCATGGAGTTGATTTTTCTACGAAATGACATAATGGCTACTTGAGACTTCATATAAGTGTTCTTCCATTCTTGACATTGCCTTCGCTCTTCCTTCAAAGAATTGTTCATTGATATATGCTCCTAAAAGAAATTGATTTCTCATAATAATTTATCAAAAAAATTTTTTTTCCTCTTTCCAGCACTTTCCTCAATTAAGCTTCCCACTACTAAAAATTCCATAATTAAAATAACTTTAACCTGGACAATTAAAAAATTGAATGAATATCAGATATATCAGATTACTTTTACTGATACTTACATCATTGTATTGTTTCCTCTGTCGATCAAGTCGATCTTCAAGAACATAAATATCTTGCTCTAACTTTAAAACAACCCCCTTTATATCCTGAAAATTTAGAAAAAAAAAACTTAACAGGTTTTGTCATAAGGAAAAGGTTCCTGTCTGACATATAAAGTCGTGAAGCAAGAATTAATAAAATTCAATACCTGGTCATGCAGCAGCAAGTTTTAGTTAAAATTTTAGATTTCAATGTATAAACTCCAACATAAACATATTTAATTTCAGGAACACAAGTGACTCGTTCCTGAAGAAAGCAATCAGCGCACCAAGTGCAGATCCTAGACAATATAACTATTTCTTCATTGTAGCAGGGACATGTGATGGCATATAGCGATTAGCATATGGGAGAGATGCTCAAAAATTTTTCTATTTTTGACAAAACCTAAGCTACACAGTAAAATCACAGACACAGACATATTAATAGTACTGGAACTTTGAAAGTAAGTAAGCACCACTACTATTTGAATGAAATGTCACATCAAAGAAAGCTACATATTATTAATATGAAATTTATATTGAATGGCCTTTAATAGCACATGGTTACAGAGTGTAGCTGCAATATATGCGACATGGAAAATCAAGTGAATTGATTTGATAATACTGAATAAGGAGAGCTTTTACCATAAAGTCTATAACAAAATTGCAATTTTTTTTCCCAATAGTATAGACCTTGTAAAGAAAATTTGCAGATAAATTCTTTCATGATTACAAACCTTTTAAAGTTAATATCAGCCATTGTCATATTTTTGTAACTTCATACCTCACCACTAAACTGTACTAAGTGTCACTTTGTTACCCTTTTACAAATTCATAAAATATTCAGAAATTAATAATAAATAAAAAATAACTTTAAAGGAAACAAAAAAAAAGAAAAAAGAGAAAAATTAAAAGCCTTTATATATAAAAAAAAACATCAATTAAAAAACCAAAAAACCTTTCTGCATTAGGCATATAACCACAATCTAAAATTTGTGGTTACAAAAATTGCAAATAAAGTCAAATTTCATTCTTATATTTCCAAACATTTTTTGATCGCTATTTAAACTTTAAAATATAATAAAAAAATATAAATAAATATAATTTGCAAAATAATTTCAAAATAATTGCCGGTTTCATAAAGGGAACTTTGAAAGAAAATTGGTTTCCAAGAAACCCGAGATATGCTTGTTGATGAGCGCGATTTACAGTGTGGGTGAAACTTATAACAAGTCTTTTATCACACTACTATAAATCCAATAATCTATTTTATGTGTGCCCACGCAAAATTCTTGCTTTACGACAAGGTCTGACTTAGTGTTTAGTGGACCCCCAGGACTGTTTGTTTCTTAAAAGAACAGCTTTCGATAACAAAATATTCAAAATAATGTATTTACCATTGAATATACTAGACAACGCATTCGAGCCAGCCAAATAAAAAGCACATATTTGTAGTAAAAAATTGATATATTCCAAGATTTTAAAACAAACTATGCTCATTTCTGTTTCTATATAAAACTTATAAAAAATTCCATATTTGACAATTGGAAATATCATTCAGAAAAAGTTTTCTGTGACAGAAAAAAAGTTTTAAAATTTAAATAGAAAAGTAAAGATAAAAATCTGATTTTCATGTCAAGAATTCTCAAATTAAATTATATCTTTGACAAAATTTGAAAAAGGTCTAAATAATTGTATAAAAATGGCTGCCGTACCAAATTATCCCAGTTAATATTTTCAAACAGAATTGGAACACAACTTCAAAAAAAAAAATCTGTTTAAATGCCTCAAGGAATAGACCCAAAATTTTTAAAAAAATGGCCAACACATTCAATAAAATTTTCAGAAACGCTGACAAAAAAAAACCAAAAATAGCAGATTTTTTATTAAAAATTGTTAACACAATTTTAACATCAAGTTTGGTTAAATCTGGGCCCTATGAGCAAGAATTTACAGTAAATAGCCTAACGGATTAAAAGATGTCCCAAATGGTCATTTAACTTCATGCAAAATGAATAGAATGATGCCCTTTATTATGGACACTTTCTTGCCAACCAAAGATTTTTTAGACTAAAAACTTTCATTACGGGCTCGTTGCAAGAATACGAAAATTTGGCTTAAAATCTTTACAAAATCAGGGCCTGTTGTTAAGAAACAAGAATTTTCATTAAAGGAAAACATGGATTAAATTAAGCTTTCTATTAAAAATAAATTTAAAAATAAAAATGGAAGTTCAACTTACTTCCTTTCAAAAATCAATTTGTTAGATTTGTCGACATATAAGCGAAAGAAGTGAACATCACACATGACTAAGACCTGCAAAATCTTATTAAACGAAACAAATAACTCAAACTGCAATGATTCACAATTGAATCTCGAGGTTAATAACCCTTGCTAGCAATTTCTGTCTATTCTTTCCTTCAAATTGGTTCCTATATCTAAACATTTAAAAATGTCTGTTATAATTTTATAGACATTCAGCAGAAATAAATTACTTACTGGGTGATGCACTGAGTTTAAACGTGACCGTAATTCTTCTCTAAGATTATCTCTTTCTTTCACTATATTCATGAGATTTAAATTTGCCTAAAAAAGAAATATTTCAGGAAAATTATTTAAAAAATTGACTGCAATTTTTAGTTCATCTTTATTTTTTAATAGAAAAAGACACTCACCTTGCTTGAAGCTCTTTTTTCTTTATGTAATTCTTCTTGAACAGCAGCCTTTTCTTTCTCTAATACAGCACAGCTTTCTTTAGTCTAAAAAATAAAATTGATTAATTTTAAGAAAATCAAATTTTCGTTCAGAGTTATCAAAGACTTTCTTGCAATACTACAAGAATAATACCATTTACTTCAGCTTCTCTTGCGCCATTGAAAAAGTTTAAAAACATAGTTAAAAAAAAATTTATATTTGAGCTTAGTCTTTAGTGAACAAAAAAAAGAAACATTTGAGGAAAGGAATAAGGGTCGAAAAATGTAAATTGAATTCTACTGCAGAAGTGCATTTTATATTTGAAACAAATGACAGGCTGTCTGAAATAATTTGGGTGTTTTTCAGTATATATTGATGGATGAACAGATCAACACTAGAAAAATACATGTTAAGCAGCATCATGCCTTTTCCAGAATTAAAAAGATAAAAAAAACAACATACTGTATGTAAAAAGTCATATTATGAGTTATGCGCAGTATCATGCTTTGGAAGATACCACAAAGTGTAAAAATATTAGGTCTTAATACGTACTCTCAACTTTTTTCAGTAATATGCTAAACGGCTTTTATTCAAAATTTTTTTCTGATTGCCTCTATTTTCTGAAAACAAATCTTATTTTACTGAAATAAAGGCTGTGAAGAGGTTTGTGAAACACAAACGATTTGGCACAAAACCATGTTGATAATAGCTTAGAAAATTTTTATGAACGAAATGCGTTAGAAGATGGTCACAGATAATTGATGCTTAAAAGTTTTTGTAGATGAGCATGAACCTTTTTTGAACAGTGGGGGATTATTGCAATTGAGGAACGGTGCTTTCAGGAAAAATTTCTTTTTATATCTTTGATAAGAGTTCAGTGATAAAATCTGCTAGCTTTCTTCAAGATCTGCTGTAGGATTCCATCTGGTCCAGGATATTTATAAGTTTTAAATTTCTTAAATTTATCCAAAATTACTTTTGGAGAGAGATCAATGAGTAAAGGAATGTTTTGTGTTATATTAAAAGAAAGAATGTTGTTTAAGTCTTCATTGGTAAAAACATTTACAAAGTAGTTATTAAGGACTTGTGATTTTGAAAAAGACGAAGATGCTACATTCTTATTTTCGTTATATACCAAATCTTTCTTTAGATTTAGTTTTACTTTTTGCATAAAAGTAAAACGCTTTTGGGTTGTGGTTAATATTTTTCACAAGTGATTTTTCTAAGTCACAGACAACTTTTCGACAAGCAGATCTAGTTTGTTTCTGGCTCTTGTGAAACTAAGATAATTTAGTCTGTTTTTTGTACATGGCACTGAGATTATTAGACGCCAAACTAAATTAAACCCAACTAAACCCAACAGTTAATGAAATAGATCATATATCATTAACCGTTTTTGTAGTCATTTAGAGTTTAAACAATTCTGCCATCATATTACCTGTTATTACTTGTAATTTAAATGAAATTAATTTGTTAAAAAGCATCCTTGAATTAAAACATACATTCTAGAATGAGTAAAATACTTTTACAGAAAAAACAAATTTAAATTATTTGTTAATTGCACAAGACACAAGATACATTTTCTTTATGTTAATCATAACATATTGGAAATAATGTCACTCTGAATCATCACTCACTCTAAAAAATTTGAGATGACATGTGCTAACTTTCACAAATTAATTACGCCTCTAAAAATTTTAAAATTATCCTTTTTATTGTAATATCGCGTGATTATCTCACACCTGTTAGGCATTTAATATTAATCAAAAAATATCAACAATGATCTTTAACTTTTTAGAAAATCAACAAATGAAACAAGAGAAAAAACTGATATTAATATGGATAAATAGAAAAATAACGATTCTATGACCCTTCTCAGATTACGATGCTGGGGATCCAAAGTATTGGAACTATTCTTTTATCTTCTAAATTTAGCCGACAAGAGTAATTCCTTGGATGAATCTTTTACTGCATTTTTGATTCTGAAATTGCACATACAAAACTATTCATTGCATGATAAATCAGAAGTAAACCAGTTTATAAAAAAAAAAAAATTCCACAAAAAAAAAAGAAAGAAAAAAAAAAATACATGCCAAAAATAGAACCTAATAGATTTGATAGCTCCTAAAAAGTCCCTAAATACTAAACTACTAACAGAAATACTATTATAGAAAACCTACAGAACCTTCACTGCGAATTATTACAGAATAGATATGATTTTCATGCGAATATTGAAGCTCATGAAAGTAATAATTATACTTATATAATTATATATAATTATTAATACTATTAATAAATACTATTAATATCATATTAATATATAATATATATTAATATTATTATTATTAACCTGTACCAAAAGAAAGAATTTACATAATTTGAAGATATATCCTGAAATAAAAGTTACAAGAAAATGTTCAATTTCAAAAAATTTCAATTTTTAGTCCCCAGATGAAAATAAAATCATAATTTGATGACATCAAAAAATGATAGGACAACTTTAAACTTTTATGGCTACCATGACAACGCTATAAAAATTTGTGAAGTTTTAAGCATCAACCAAACTCATTCAATTTTTTCATAACATATTTTTTGAAAGATTTAAGACTCAGTTTTTGAAATCACATCAAATCAAAGTAGCAGCTCAGTTATTAGATTTAAACTTATTAAATATTACAAAATCAACCACCAAAACCTGATTTTCAAGACCTTTGAGAATGCATAACATGTTCTAGGTCTCAAAAGTTAATTTAATTAGCTTATTATAATTATAGTCAATAAACAATGATATGTAGGATTTAAGATAGATAAATTGGGATATGGAATTTTATTGGGATGGGCTAGTTTTGCTGGAATTTTCTGAATTAAGGTAGGTTCGAAATTTTCGACGTAGGTAGGAGAAAATCCTGAAAAATTATACAATAGAGTCCATGTTAAATTGGCTGTAATCAAATCAAAGAAACATCTGAAAATTACCTTGGAAATTAATAAATGCTCAGTGCTGTCTACACCTATTAAAATGAATATACAGAAAAAAGGTAAATATCAATTTGTTCTTAATTTAAGCAATAAAGCATTAAAGGCAGATGTGGAAGCAGATACCTGTCAACTTTACCGATAAATTCATTGGATCATGATAGAAAATTCATTAATGTTTGCGCTAAGAAAATTTTATCAAAATGAGTTAGGCGAGACCAATTCAGACCAATTTAATTTCTCATTCTGCAAACCATACCAACTGCATATTCTTGAAATCAAGAAAAATAAACAATAATGTTCATTTCCAGATATAAAAAAAAATATATTTTCCTTATGGTTGAGAAAATAATATAAGGTTTAGTAAAATATTTTTATTTTCTTTTGCAGACTATATATATATTTTGATAGCAAAACACGTTCATGACTGAAAACGTCACATTTACAACCAAGGAAGTAATTTTATTAAAACCAACATCTTTGATAAACAGTAAAATTAAAATAACTAAAAGCCCCTTAGAACTAAGGGGCTCTAATAAAATCTATATTCTATCACATAAAACGGTTTTATAGTATGTCGTAAAAAGTCTAGAATTAAATGTAACATTTTCTACATGTATATTGTTTTATTTTTGTTATCTAATACTTTAACAAGGAGCTTTTGAAAGATAAACTGATGGGCAAAAAGTGTTTCAAGCTATTATCATTACTGACTGTTTTTATTATTATTAGTTTTATTATTTGATGATACTATTATTTTAAATATGCTGGCCTATATTTATCACCAGTTTGCCCACAAAACAAGAAATTAAATTGGTCTCACTTTACAGAAAAAAATTTCTATTGGATTTGCTAAAGTAGCTTTTCATTTGTGATACTATAAAATGAAAATGTTTTAATTTCAATTTGATTTTTCAACAAATCTCAAAATGCTAATATCATAACACTAAGAGGTCTCCAAATGCATGTTCTCTTTGGTGCTGGAGCCCCTTTTAAATGATCTAACAATTTGTCAAAAATTTTTTTTGCTTACATTTTTTACTTATTGGAAATCAAGGTGTAAAGCAAGTTATTCAGTTTATATTATTCTGTTTATATCTTTTAAATTTTGATAGAGTGATAAAATGATAAAGTGATTAAATAACCTAAGAATTTTTATTATGTAAATTAAATTTCTGATTTTTCAACAAGAAAACAGAATTCTAGAGACTTTGAGTAACAGCCCCTCCTCTTCTTTACCTCCAAGGAAAAGAAACAAAACCTTGAACCATACCTGAAAAGTGGGAAAAGTAAAAAGGAGATTCCTTCTTATTAGAATTCTTCCAAGGGTATTTTTTGCTTTTCAGAAAAAGTTTCTTGATTTGAAAGTCCAATCCTAGAAATTTGGATAGAGAAAATATTTAAATTTTTTTCCGTATTATTGTTAAAAGAAATAAACAGGTAAACTGCTATCAAGAAGTTATAGCTTATATTTACGATTTTTTTTTTTTTTTTTATAAAAGTTGGCTTGTGGGAAAAACATTCTTGCTATAAACGAAACGAATCGAAGAATTTTTTGACAAAACAAAATTCACCATAACATAACAAGATCTTAATTTATTTTTATTTATTTATGATTGCTATTTCCTTCAAAAAATCTGGAAAAGTTCCGTGAATTAAGATCTTAAAAAAATACTTTTCCCAACTTGATGCTTTTCGTTATCATTATTATTTATTATTTTAATCATCCCAGATCATCCCTGATGTAGTATTGCCTAGTTGGACACTGAATAAGTACCTAAATTAAGACAGCAAAGAACATTAGATTGTTGTTGCAAGAAACCAAAATTTTTAGTATCCATAAACAACAGTTCTTATTCTTTCCTTTTGTCCAGGGGGTATATAACCAGATTTTTCAATTTTTTTTTGCTGCGAGATATATATTTTAAGTTTTTTTATCCTTTTTAAAATACATTTAAATAAAATATAATATAATACAAAATAATAATACATTTAGATAAAATAAATTCTTGAAGTTAATTTCAGTGATTAATATGATCAAAACAAAGTTTTCTTTGTTATTTATTCCATTGTAAAGGGCTTAATGTTCTAAAAGTGCTGCTTTCTATTTTTTGAAAAAAAAATGAAATTGTTCTAAAGATAAGAAAATTTTTTGAATTGATGGAAGTTTTTAAAATTTGAAGCATATCATGGTTAGCTAAATTCAGGCTCTTAAATAAATAAAATCAAAGGTTTGAAAACTGAAAAAATCTTTTTTTTTTTTTTTCTAAATGACAATTATTATAATCATCTTCATCAAGTCCAAATCAAAACTTTTTTGTCTACGCAAAGTTTATTTATTTTCAATGAAAAGTAGTTAATTATAAATAAACAAAATTTTCACTGCTGCTTCACTTATATTCAGATTTAATAAATTCTTATTCCCTGATACAAAGGTGGTATTACTCAGTCATAATTTTATACATGAAAAGGAAGCAAATGAAAAAATAAAAAACTCATACTTAAGATTAGCAACATTAAAAAAAATAAAGTAAATTAAAGTAACACACATTCTGTTTCCTTTAGTAAAAAAAAAACACCTCAGCTCAGGGACTTATTCTAGATATGAAAAAAAAAACTGTGTAAATTCAACTGCAAAAACCAGTACAAGAGTTAATAAAATACTGTCAAAATACATTAAAACGTTTTTTTCATTATCTTTTTTTTTTAAAAACAATGAACATTTTCACACGTCAAAATTTCACATATCAAAGCCAAATTCTGAAAATTATACTGCAAACATGTTAACTGTAGCGAATAAACTAAATGTTTCGCAAAACATATTAGAAAGAAACAATGGAAAATAAAACATATTAAATGGTTTTTTTGCATACAAGTTACCTGTTCCAATCTTGATTTTAGTCTAATATTTTCAATCCGTAACGTAAATTCATAATCTCCAGGGGATTCTTCTTTTGTCTAAAGGAATAAATAAGAAATATTTTATTGAGAATTTTAAGTCATTTTCTCATGAAACATATCACAATATGTTAGAATACGCCTAAATATATACTATCTTATTGTTATACGCCTGAAATTAGATGGCCACTTAGCTGTGAAAAAGTAGTCATTATGCAAATTTGAACTGTAAATCTGTCTCTTTGAATGAAATGTTTATCACCAGACCAGATATTCTTTACCAAGAGCATAAGAAGATTTTAAAGAAAAGATTAGTGAATTTTGTCAAAAACTGTTTTGCCATTGCATTTTAAAATCCTAATCTAAGGTTTTTTTATGCATTAGCTACACCCTAGCTTAACCACTGGAAACTCACTTATACTAAGCCTATATAATAAGTCCTGACTTTAATGCCCATTCATTTGATCACTCAAAATCCTATTTTTCAATACCTATGAGAATGTGTGGTACGGCTCATGTCTTGATAAAGTTTCAAGTAGTTCAAGTCTTACAAAAGTGTTGAGTGATCCAGGTTTCACCATGAGTAATTTGTAAAATTGAAAATAGGCAGTTAAAAATTTTTGGAAAGAATAAAAGAAAATCTTGAGAAACAAAACACAGTCTGTTTTACGCTGACAGTAATTGGTGCTTATAGTGACATAGTGGTAAACAAATAATAAATGTACAAAAAATTTAAGTAAAAACATGAATAACGAAATATTAATCATTATATAATAAAACAGGCTTTCTTTTGAAAATGGGAAATATTCAGAAAAAGTAAAATACAGCAAAAAAATATCTTTTTCAATTTTGCACTATATGTACAAAATATGCATGATAAAATACTATTTCATGGCCTCTTGAATTATTTTGATGTTTGTTTTTGTCTAATTATCTTCTTTATGAGTTCGTTCTGTACCATTCAAAAAATGGCCTATTGTCCAACTTGGTTATTGCTAGCATAATCACATAAAAACTTCTTTCACTATATGGCCATTTTGGCTATATAATGAAATAACATAAATGCAGAAGAGAGCTGTGATTGGTTAAAAAATTAAAAAAACATCTAAAATGACAAAAAACCTATTTTTAATTCCATATGCAACTAACAGGACAAATGTACGCATTCAATGCCTCATAGCTGTTACTTAAAGAAAATGTAACAAACTTAGCAAAATGAAATGAAAAACCTTTCAGTTTAGGTATACTATTGTATAATTACTTTTCAACTTCATTTCCGATTTATAAATTAGCCTTAGAAAATGTGTGACTAACGAGAGATTTTATGGACATAAGTTCCTGACCAGAAAAATATTTCTTTTATGTTTTGCTCAAATGATCCGTACTTGTTTATGCAAATTATATTATCATTTCCCTCAATGATACTTCTCCTAAAAATGATAAAATGGGTTTTAATTTGACATATCCATACTATCTCAATAAGCTTTGTGACTAACTGGACATCATTTTTGAGACTAACAGGACATCATTTTTGTGACTAACGGGACCTTGCAAATTTTATTAGGAAGAAAAGAGCATTAAAAGCAGATTATTTAATGAGCTAACATATCATGAAATTATTTATCTGAAATGTTTAAAACATAAAAACACTAAACTTTTTATAAGAAAAAAGTTTATAAGAACCTTGAGGCATAGTTTTGCTGGCTACTAATATAACGTTTGCTAGTGGTTCCTTATAAAAAATTATAAAATTCAGTTACAAGAAAAAAGAGACCATCTACATCTTAATGTCTATATTACTCTCAAATTCACACAACTCCTCTTCATAGATTTGAACTAGGCAAAGTGGAAATAATGTTCACAATTCCAATATCATCTATAATGATTTTTATTCGCTTTCTGTTGATTGATTTTCCATAAACAACTTTAAATTGACCAACATCAATCTCCTTCACAATAGCAACAGACGCTTTGTTTTGGTGTCTTCTTTTACAGAAGATTTTGCTTTCTACTTTTGCTGCTGGATTGACTAATAATGGTAGGTTGAGAAGAATTCATTTCAAAGTTCATGTATGATGTTGCATTTGAATAAGTTTTCATTAAATTTTTCATATTCCTGGACACAGATAACTAGTGAGCTTTTGAAATACCAGATAAAAATGGTAAATTGTTAAAAGGTTCAAATTCTTCCAATTGCTCAACTGTTTGTGTCACTGGTTTGAAATACATAATGATTGATGTTGTGGTTTCCAGTGCACATTTAAAAAACGATTCTGCATCATTCACTACGGCTTGACGCTTAATCACTCTTGTGTTGACTTGTTTCTTAATAATTCCTCCAACTGCATCAACTGACCCTTTCCCATGGTAGATGGCAAAAAAAATTCCAGATTATCTTAAAATCAAATCTGGATTAAAATTCTGACAAGATTGACATATAAAGATTTTTGAATTGGCTTGATGGACCATCAGACCACATGTACAATTGGATTTTAGGTGTAATCAGTATTATCTCATACAACAACTGCAGACTTGCAGCCATGCCATGCTGTCATTAATGCTAATTGAGTTTTGCACCAGTGAGCCTATTGAACTTCATCTTACCACAGTATTATGTAGTTTTCAGCAAAACCGATCTGAAGCAAACTTTTGTCAACATTGGAAAATAACTACTCTTTTAGTCCATATCGATTTGCTTGTTAATGCTTTATGAAGTGGTGAGTTGTAAACAAAGAAAGTATCTCCACCAGTCTAGAGTATGCCATCATGATGGTACCCTCTTTGAGTATCTTTTCCAATCTGCTCTTCCCAGTATAATTCAAGACTTTCTCTAACTGGTACCAAGTAATATGCTTTTCATAATTTAGGTTCTCATTTTCTTGATGTAGAAGATATACTGTTTGTAAGAGTGTTCCATCTTTACAAATCTGACAATGGTTGAACCAACAGTCATCAGTTAGTTCACTGCACAGCCATGTCAGAGGAAGGCCTCCAGTGTAAAATAAGGCATAAGACCTCAGACACACTTACTGTACAAGTGAGTGAGTTAAGTCTTAAAGCCTCTTCTATTAATGCATACACCACAACCTATTGCAACAAAATACAGAGCCTTGGAACATAAAAACATAAAAAGGTGATTATCATGTTAATTTCTTAACATGTAAAAGTTCTGGACGGGGATAGAGGATGGGGGCCACAAACCCCTTTCAAGTAACCTATCCTGGTTTTTAGGTCTAGCTTATTGTTTTATTAAGACTTATGAATAAGCAGTAAGTTCAGTTTTGTCCCAAGAAAAGATTTCCATAAGCAAAAACCACTGTAACAAAGCTTTGACTAGGCTCGAAATATCGAGCGCCTTGTTTCATCTTTATTTGTGTTAAAAAAAAACTATAAATTTGTTAATCAATTTTTACCTAAAACAGTTACACAATATAATTTTAGTAATTATTAAAGGGATTCCAAGGTATTTTGGCATGTTGGGCTCTATTTAAAAATTTGTTTAAATAATGAATAAATTTTTATTTCATTAAAACAGCACAAACTGTTCTTGAGTCATTAGCAGTTGAAGTTTTGGGTATAGTTCAAAACAAACCTTGTTATGACATCACAGTTACATATGACACATTTCGGAAATCACATTTTGGCAGGTGGCTAGTTTCAGGCCCTTTTAGGTTTTTGGGCAATGTTGAATATCTTAATTTTGGCTTTTCAAAGAAAATTCACATGCATGCTTGTCATATTAAAACGGCTCTCCTCAAAAAATTTCAAGTTTATTTGAGAATTCAAACTTGATTTATTATCAATAAACCAAAAATATAAAAGAGCTTGAAACCTTTCAACGATAAAATTACAAATTTTGTACAGAATCAATAAAAACATAATTATTTAAAAAAATGTAAATATGATTTTATAATATTTTTCAATGGTTTGCATCTACTGTTGAACCCTACCCTTGAGCATTTATCTGGCCATGGTCTGGCATTGACTGCCTTGTTATGAAATTGCAGTTTAAAGACAACTTTGATTTTTTTTTCATATGCTCTTTCCTATTATTGTTATTTTTTTCTCATTACTTTTTTTTTCTTTCTTTTTTGTTCTTTCAAGTTCTTAGTAAACTTTCAAGTTCTTAGTTTGTCGAATTAACCGTGGTGCCACTTCTTTTTGCTTAGTTTTACTAGTCATGTTAAAACGTTAATTAATTATTTAATATTAAAGATATTAAAAGATGTTAATTGTATTTTTAACTTTCTTTTTATGGTAAATAAAAATTACTTAATATTACTTACTTACTTCCAACACTTATAAATCGAGAAATGCATAAGCTTTTTCACTGAAATTATGATATAATTATGATACTTCCACCCCAATGTTGGGTTATTAAATGGAGCAGTTCAATGGTGACATGTGAATTATTTCAAATATTAAAAAGAACTACTTATGCAGTATACATAATCCTCCCACAAAAAACTCTCCCATCAAAAACTTTATTTTATTTATTTTTATTTACTTAGCCAAAGAATTTTTTGCAAGGGAGGGCGTCATTTATCATCGGTTTCACGCAAAACGTCACCATGATGATAACATCAAATATAAGGGGGATTGTAATTTCATCATACAAATTTAGAACAAAAAAACCTATGTCACTGAATGCACAACCATACCCTAAAATCCTAATTATTGCTTTTAAACTATGATTCTAACTAGAAAACAGGAAACAATGTAATGATTTAAACAAGGGTGTCGCTTGAACTAAACTATAAAGGAAAATCATATAGGTATTATTGTTTGGTTAACTATAAAAAAATAAATTTTTGGTTTGGGGGTAGAATATATACTGCATAGATACCTTAAAAAGGTTTATTTGCATAAATTAAATTTTAAAAAATGTATAAAAATATATTTTAAAATTCTGACCAAAATTTTGGCCCTGTCTTCATGCAATAGTTTCTTTTTTAAAAAAGAGAGCTCTATGTGAGTTCTATAACTATATTTACTGAATGCGCCTTTTCAATTTGCTATGTATAATTAAATGGGGTAATACTAATGTCAATCGCAAGGCCCGCACTCCTGAAATATTCCGCTGCTAAACAATGAAATGGAGACAGTTTTTGCCCAAACCAGGGGATTTAAATAATTTCTTTAAAACCGATGTAGATGAGTATGAATGAGGGTTGGAATCTAGTTAATTTTTTTTTCTTTATTCAAGAAAGCATAGTGGTAATAGATGATTTATCTAAATGCATTGTACGTTAAGCGCAACATGGCCATACAGCTGTTTTGGAAATTTAAATCTAAAAAATTGAAATATTTTAATTTTTGCAAATTTGTAACAGGGTGCAGAAAAAACTTTCTGGTTAAGATAACAGTATTTCATTGCATTTCTTAAAGAACTCCACATTGATATTTAGTAATTTTTTTTAGAACGGGAGTGATAAACTAAATTCTGTAGCTCTTTTAACATGTGGTAGATTTTCTAACTAAAGCCAGTATAACTTAGAGAACTTTTTTGTTTTCAACTTGAAAAATTTTAAATTATTTTGGCTCCCTTTTTAATGTTAGGTCATTTAGATTTTTTTTGGTTGAGTTACAATGCGATATGACAAATTTTACCCTCTACGTATACTGACTTTTCTCCCTGCTTTCATGTCAAATAGTTCCGAGATTGTGACAGGAAAATTGATGAAATTTGAGATTTCAAACAGTCATAACTATTGAACCATAGCTGCCATTGAGACAAATGAGATCTTTGATATTTGATATCCAAAAATTTGCTGTGAGTTATTATTTTTAAAAAGGCTTGGCATCCCAGTAATACTGAACAAAATTGTTCTGTTTAAATGTAGCTACAACACACCAAGGAAAAGCATAAATCACAATATGAATGATGTTAATAGTTAATTTGGACGTTGCGTTAAGTACTGAGATTGCAGCAAGCTACTTTACAGAAACAGTAAAAATAATAAAAAATTTATTTGAAAGTGAACAATATTACCAATAATAGGGCTATTTCAGTTGTTTCGTACACTAAACTTAAGTCACTGGATGTACGATAACAGTATAACTGTATCCTAAAACCCTAACCCTAAAGCTATACTTCTAGAAATAGTGTGCAGTGAACTCATGATTTTACCACCTTTATTTAATGTAGCCACTCAAAAAACCCAGAGTACATGTGTTAAGTAACAGTTAAGATTACAATAGACACACAAAAGCAGAACTCATACATCATTAAAAAGTCAAAAAAAACCAGCAGCATCAGACAGTAGGTATAGCTAGAAGATCTAGCTTGCCAAAAAAATAAAACAGAACACATAAAAAAGTAGGTCCATTCCATCAATAACTAAGTTTCTCTAAATTTAACTAAATAAATAATACCTGGTCATCATCTGACAATTCTGAAGTAGAAGATTCTTTGAGATAGTTTTTGTTTTCAATGATTGGGGAGTTTCTAGTATGCCCATTTTCCTCCATTTTGTTTCGTTGTAAATAATCTTTCCCAGCACATCGATTTGGTGATAGCGATTGTTACATAAAATCATGACGAAGCGAGGGGGTTCTTTAAGGGTGGAAATATATCAGGACCCAAAATAAAAACAGACCTAAGTTATTCAAACCAGGATTTAAATTGTATTATTTAATCGAATACTTTATTTTTGATATTATTTATTATCAGAAAGTAACAAAATATCACAAAATACAAGATAATACGTATCTATTATAAAATATGTTTTTTGCCCAGGTAAATTTTACCCCCGTCAGTTTAATTCCATAAACCATAAATAAATTAAATCAATAGTTTTATCTTGATGACGTATACTCTCGGCCCTAAAGTTATTGGAGATTTATATGCTAATTCGCTTTCTTTTTCAGTAAATCGTTTTTCGCTCTTTACGTAATATTAAAATCATAATCTACAAAAATACTAAATAGAGCTTGAGCTTTCTCTTCGTAAATTTGATTTTACACTAGGATAACAAAATAATATTAGGACGAGTTGTGATAATCTCTGTGTAGAAGAGTGTTTATTAGAACGAGTTGTGATAATCTCTGTGTAGAAGAGTGTTTATTGTGAAAGCAAAAAAAAAAAAAAAAAACTAGCATAGCGATCTTTGCAGCTGGAGCTCATTTGCCAACAAAGCAAAAAATTTTCTCTAATAAGGAATGTTTTTTTCTTAAATTTGGGCCATTAATCATGCCTACATTCGTGCCAAGTTTTTTTTTTTTTTTAATTTTGTCTCGCCTTCTCATTTCTTTATTAATAATATTTGAACAGTAGATAATAATTAATTCGAATTTTAAATTGAAATATATATTTTTTTTTTTTGTATAAACTATTTATTCTTCCAATAGATCAAAACCAAATGAACCGCAATTTCAATACTGTCGACAGAGAATTTATTCCTATTTAGCTACAGCTTTATTGTACATTGTATTAATATATTAATCGTCCACATGCGGAGTAAACGCCTGTTTTCTCTGGAACAGTCTCCCAATCTCTTTAAAGAACTGCGAGTCTTTGTCTCTTTTTAAAAGATCTCTCCTCACCTGGGACTGCAAGACTTTTCCTTGCAGTATTTGTAGTTAGAATTTATAATTTTGCTATGAATTTTTTTTGTTATTTATTATAACGTAATAGTATTTTTCAAGCAATCATTTAAAATAGCTTAATTTTAAATGAGTTGGTTGTCGTCATAAGTTATAATTCCATTGTAAAAAGTGTGAAAAATCTGTCCAACTTTTCAACAGTTTAAGGAGTTTTGCTACCTGAAAGAAAACATACAAATTATGAAGAGAAAGAGGCAGAAAATAAAATAAAATAAAAGAAGAAAAATATAAAATAAGCAACCAGGAACACGATAAGGTATAAACGTTGAAATTATAAGCTTTGAAAGTATAACTTTATTTTTGGTAATATCCTTTTTTGTGGATGTACAGTTTTCCACTTCCTGTGTTGCTAACATCCACAATTTTATTGCTCTTTTTCTTTCTCTTCTTCATTCTTCTTTCTTCTGCCTTCATTTCTTCATCATTTTCTCGCGTATAACACCTTCTTTCCCTCTGAGTCCACCCACAACTTGTACGATCTGTTCGAGCAGAACACACTTCGAAGAGACTCCAACTCACAAAAATCCTTAAAGTTTTGGAAGGTGAAACCTCTTGCTTTCCCCTTTTCCTAAACAATAAAATTGACATAGTTTTATGGAAAAATCATAAATTTAAATTTATTATTAAATAAAGACATCATAATTAGAGCACTGAATTGTAATTAAGCAGTATGCCAGGTGCTCGGGATTATAGAAATTTATTAGTTTAAATCAGGCATGATGTTTCAAATTTCCAGAAAATGTATATTCAAAACAGATATTAAGCTAAAAAAACAACAATTTGTAATAAATATAATCGAAAATAACTTGCCTCAATCCCCGTATGATTTTTTATAGCATTTTTATGCGATTCTATGAATTGAATTTTGAGATATTGGTTATAAACCGGATATACCTAAAAAAAAAAACCCGGTAAAGTCAGAAAATTTATCAAAAATGTTTTTTTTTTTTTTTTGTGGGAAAAAATCTTTTCGTTGTTTTCTCGCACTAATTAAAGAGCTATTGCTTCGGTCACGCTATAAGTTCTCTAGCATGCTAATTCTCAAATTCAGCAAGTTTAAAATGTTTTCTAAAGTATTAAATTTGCTAGAAACGTGCTAGGAATTTTAATCGTACTCAGAAGTATGATTATATATGTGCTAGAAATCGCAAATAATGGAATATTTTTTCATATTATAAAAAAAAAAAACAATTGTACAAGAGTACACATGATGAAGAATTTTTAAAAGTATTGAAACAAATAATTTTTGCAAATTATCACTTTCTGTTATTTCTTTTATTATTATTAAGATTTGAATATCCTAATATTTTACATGATTAATCACAAAACATATTTAACCTGTTTTTCATCTTTTACAAAAAATTCTTTCCCTCGTATGATAAGGAATAAAAAAGATAGAAAATTTATACACCCCCAAGAAATGTGTAGGAGAGTATAGAAAAGGTTTTGCTTTCTTTTTCATTTCTTCATTAAATTTCTGAAGTCATTCATTGTATTGTATGAGCGGCTATTTAAAAGATAGCAAGTACGTGTGGAAATACACATAAACAAAAAAAATTACGAAAATTTCCAAAAAATTGACAACTGATATTTTTAGGTGGCTCACAAGAGTAGAAAAGTAAGTAAATATTTTTTACTTTAGACAAAAATATTTTGTTTTAAAAACAATTTTTTTATTTGATTTTGATTTTTTTATTATATGTAAAAACCTAGTTTAGTAATAATCTTCAAACATTTAAGGGTGTATCAATATTCCAATTTATGAAACAACATTTACGCATACTTTTATCGTTTTTTTTAATTGATTCATAAATGTAAAATTGTTCCCTTTACCTCGTGAACTTTAAGGCACGAAAAAAATTTGGAAAAAAACGTGCTTAGGCCTATTTTTTGGACGTTTGAAAATTTAAACTTTAGCTTCAAAACATTTTATTTCCACTAGGTATTTGTATTATTTTTTTATAGGTTCAATATGAAAATTTCGTGTAAAGTAGATGTTAATTCTTTTTTTTTAGCCATCTTAGAGGGTGAACAATTAAAACTTTTTTCACCCTTCGTGCCCAACCATAATGGGGCTCCTTAAATACTAAACTAACCCAAACTGATTAGTTCGATTAGTTTTCGATTACAAGTAAAATAGAATTATAACTAAACAATCACAAATTTTGAAAATTGCTGGATGAGTTTGATTACTTTTTGATTAGTGCATTTACACTACTTATATTTTAACACCTGTAAACCGGTTTGGGAGGTCAAACAAATGACTAAAATGTTAAAATTTTTCAGTAACCTTTTCAGGATACTAAACTTTCTATCTGAAGCTATTGGTAAATCAATGATTTTAAATTTTTATGTGCCTAAACTCAAGCAAAACAGGTGTCCCCAAACTAACTCTGGATAAGACACTGTCAACAGTTCAAATATTATTAAAGAAATGGGAAGGTGAGACAAAATATGTAATAATAGGCACGAAAAATATTTCAAATTTCACAAATTTGTGGATATAAATAGTTTTTCAGACAGTCAAAACATAACATTGGTTATTTATGAATTGTGATAAGAAGTATTGAAAGTTATGTCATCGGCAATTCATCATATATTTTCAGATAACTTAAAAAAAAAAATTTGTTCAACGAGCACGAGAAGATTTTGGAGGAAAAAGTAGAGAAATGTAAGTATATAATGATAAAGTGAGACTTCTGATTTCAATAATCTACCACGACAAAAAAATTAGAAATTAGCGAACGTTTTAGCGTTAGTTTTACTTATTCAAAGCACAAAGTTTCTTCAACGTAAGGTTAGTTGCTGTTCTCTATTAACTGTCATATCTTCAGAATCTTTCCTGTTTTTAATGGATTAACATTCATGTTAGATAGTATTTATGTTTGATAACTAATCAAATTAATTTACCCTAAAAACAGTATAAACCCAATAGATATAATAACTCAAATCCCCGATAGCTCGAGCTTCTAGTAGCCTTGAACTTTTTTAGTCCAGTAAGTTCTAACATTCATTTATTGGGCTTCATCATCTAACATCTCCCGAGTACTAGTAAACCTGATCAAATAATATTTTCTTTTGATAAAGACTGATTTCGACTTCAACAAATTTACCATGGACAGACGGAATTGTAAGTTTACCTAAATAATAAAACTAATAAAAAATTTCAACTTGAACGACGGAAAAAATTTGCAGAAGAAGTTAAAAACATTATTACTGTTAGAGTTATTAGATGAAGAAAATTATGAATTTAAAAAAAAAACGAGACTGTGGATGATAAAGATATTTTTCGGAAAAAAAAAAAACATAAAGGGAAATTTCACATGTTAATACAAAGATTAAAGCTTTTTGACGAAGAATATTTTTAGAAATATTTTAGAATGAATTCGACAAAGTTTTAAGAACTTTTGAGAAACGCAGCATCTCGTATAATGAAGAGTAGACTAAGAAGATTGGATGTCATAGAACCCAGTAAGAGACTTTGTGTAAATTTAAGATATCTTGTAGGCTGGAAACTCACATTTTACGATATCAGCAAGTTACAGAAGTCCATCCACTGTCGGTAGAATAATAAAGGAAACTGTTAGAGTTATTTATAATAAAAAATTTAAATCATTTTACATATAATATTTAACTTTATGCGAAACAGTTTGGATTTCAAAAAGGCTACTCTATTGAACATGTTATTTTAGAGTTAACTAAAGACATTATAATTATTTTGAAAAGGATCAGTTTATTCTTGGGAAGGATCAGTTTATACTTGAAAAGGATCAGTTTATATTTGGGGTCTTTATCGATCTTTCTAAAGCATTTGATACATTTAATCATAACATTCTTTTATGGAAATTGAAAAAATTATGGGATAAAAGGTAATCGAATACTTAATAATTACCTTAAAAAATGGGAAACAATTTGTTAAAAACAAATATGTGGAGTTCCACAAGGTTCTATTTTAGGACAATTATTGTTTTAAATTTGCATTAATAAAATACAAAGTTTACTGATGATACTAATTTGTTTTTGAATAATAGCAACATTAAAAACTTGTTTACAAGCATGAATAATGAATTAAAACATTTTTCACTTTGGTTTAAATCAAATAAACTGTCATTAAATTGTGACAAAACTAAGTTTGTACTATTTCATAAGCGGGGATCCGCAGAAAATCTTTAAAACTTGCATTTTTATTTTTGTCGGTATGGAAATAAGAAAGACAAATTCGATAAAGTTTCTAGGAGTGTTGATTAACCAAAACCTAAGTTGGAGTAGTCATATCAAAATGTTGGAAACTAAACTATCTAGGGCAACAGGAATATTACATAAATGTAGGTCTTTTTTAAATTTTACATCACGAAAATGATCATACTTTTTTTTCGTAGTTATTGATGTTATGCAAATAACATATCAAACAAATCTATTAAATTTATTCAAACTTCAGAAGAAGGCATGTCGAGTTTTAAACTTTAAAAGGGAAATGTGAAAGCTCTAAAACACTAATGCTCGAAATGAATGTTTTAAATATCTACCAAATTAATATGTACCAAGTTTTAATGTTTAAGCGACACTTTAAATGCGAAACTTCACCTAAATTTTTTGAATACTTTATTTGCTGAACCTTCTCACCAAAATCAAAACTTACGATCTAATAATGATTCTAATAGGCAATGTCTTACCACAGTGTGGCCTAGCAGTAGCACTTTCCGTTAATATTGGATTGTAATGGAAAATATCGTGGGTTTAAATCCACTCTAGAGCGGAAACAAAAAATTTTCGTTATTGATTGTTGCCGTAGCACAAATGGAAGCTTTAAATTGAGCCACTGCCCGATTCGATGATTAGATCATTCAGATATTCTTCCGAATTAAAAATTTTCATAACCGAAAACTATCAAACAAAGATAATAATTTTAAATATCTATTTATAAAATCCAAGAGTTTTCTATAGATTACAGAGGTCCTAAACTGTGGAACGATTTTCCGGATGAAAATTTGAGAAATCTTAGTTATAGTATTTTTACATTTAAATATAATTTAAAACAACTT
>JAUZNK010017361.1:0-21732 GCA_035046665.1 Euphysa ruthae
ATATATTAATTTAGAAATTCATAGTTAAATAAAATGTTACAATTGAAAGTTGGTGACAATGATGTCCGTATCCAAAATTCAAGTGAAGAGAGAGTCAAACCTTCACAGTGCTGTTTTTGTTTAGATGTACGTCTTGGGACAGTTTTTATTGGATTACTTTATCTGGTAAAGAATTTTTTAATTTCTTAATCAGGCTCTGTAAATTTGCATGACAAATAATAATATGTTCCCTGTTTTAATTACCTCACTAACTATTTGGTGCATTTATTTAATTTTTAAATGTGTATTTTGATGACATATTTTGATAATATTTTTAAAGCTAGCTTTATACCCGTTTGGCTAATTTGTGCATTAAATTGTTTAATTGTTTAGAAACCACCAAAAACGATATAATTGTTAAAACTGAACCAATGAAAATTTTTGAAATATATCTTTCTGTCAAGTTGTTTTTTGTTCTTTTGATGGCAGTTGGCATAGCGTCAACCAATGAAAATGCTTGATTAAAAAATGTGTATCATTACATTATGATAATATTATAGAGATTTATTAAACTTTGCCTTTTAAGTTTGTGACTACTTGTTATGGATGAGTTATAGATGAGTTATGGATGAGTGAGTATCTGATAATCCAGCAAATTGCCAACTTATATTTAATTCGTTTTTAATTACAGATTAACTTCATTAAATGCCTTTACCAAAAGTTTATGAAATTAAAGAAATATATATATCCTTGTCCCCAATTTTTACCTCAACTTTCCTGAATTAAAATTTTCTGCTAGAAAATACTACATGTACACAGGGTTTGGTATCCCTAAGAGCTCGTACTGATGGATTGGTAAATCTAGGGTCAAGATTGCATAAAAAAATATTTGTGAAATTAATAAAATAGCTAAATTTTTGAAAAAGCCTTATTGCCTCTTATTATCATGCTGTAGATCTTTATAGAGTTTTCATTGTATTTTATTTGTGCTGGTCGTTCACCAAAATCTGTTTACAATTTTTTTTTTTTTTAAATTCTAATAAGAAATAAATATATGCTAATCATACATTAGCAAGGTAAATTATACCATTAAATCCATCAAAGAATATTTTATCTCAGCCAGGTCTGTACAAAGAAATTGCATTTCCAATTTACTAGAATTTCTTCACAGCAACTATGCTAGTGTCAATTACTTTTTATTACAATTAATTAATTTAAATTTACTTTAATCTTTGTTCAGGCTGGAAATTCACCTCAAAATCCTTATTTTGTTCTAGAAATCTCCTGGAACTTCTTAAATCAACATCTCTTCCAATATTATTATTTCCTTAATTTTTTTTATTGATGTCATTGAGGCATAAATTTACTATATAAAATATAAATTTTAATTTCCAAAATGGGTATTAAAGTATATCTTACATAATAAATTTTCAGGTTCTAATGAAAAATACACATGTTAGCTCTTTGCGGACCATTCCTGGACCAGTCTAGGATTTAGATGTAATAAATTTGCACGCTTTCATTTTGAAGGCGATTTTTGACTTCTGATAGACGGTAGACCAATTTTATTCAATTCTATGTAAAAATTTTATTTTGGAAAAATCTGGATTTAGAACTGGTTTGGGTGCTTAAGAAGTTTTTAAAACATTAGGGAAAAAATGGCACCCAAAAACTTCATTTTCATGTAATTTAAATGGAACGTGGGTGGGGTGAAGATTTTTTTTTTTTTTTTTTTAAAGACAAAGATATAAGCTTAAAATTGAGCCCTCACTGAACTTTTACACTTTAATATAGCAGAAGTAATGACCAATGGTTTAAAGAGAGTTTTTTTATGCATTATAATTTTGTCAATGAGGTGTAATGGCATTTTTTTGCATTTTTATTAAATATATATATATGTCTGGAACAATAACACAACTCAATAACACATTTGTCGTCAATTCTTCCAAAAATAACTTGGCTTTCACTCTGTTGTTATCTGCTATTTATCTAGCGTAACAATTTACATTTTCAGTCTTTAAAAAAATCTTTGGCTATTTTTTTATTCTTTGTGATTTTGTTACATCTATTTACATCAGTAAAGATTCTCACATAGATATCAGCAAGAGCTGGTGCGATGTATAATGATTGATAAATTGCAATAAAGATTAGAACAGGTTTTTAAAATAAAAACATGGTTGTATTACTATTGTCTTGTTGACAAAAAGAAGGAACTATTAATATCTTGGGAAGTTATTGTTGATAATTCAATAGCATATTTTTTGTCTTATTTGAATTAAGTCAAGCTCCACTTGTTTTTGTACCTCATAATTGCTTAATGTAGCAAGCTAGTATCTTGTTTTTTGGTAATAGGTTTGCTCTGTCAGGAACGTGTTATGCTTATACAGGATAGAGCAGATTTATCTTGTGGAATACAATTCAACCAGATAGTTCCTTGAGAGCTGGTGTCTTAATTGTTAATAATTTTTTTCTAAAAATTCTGTCTTTCTCCGTTTTATTTAATAAAAAAAAGGAATGACTGGTGTTTCACAGCCAATTCAGTAAAATTTCAAGTTTATTTCTTTTACCTATGTTTTTGCAATCAGTGGCTTTTGACAATACTGATGAGTTTTTGGTCTTGAATAAAACAATTTTAAGTTTTAGAATTTTCTTCCTCTGCTGTTATATGGATTTGCAATGAATACTTATTTCAGGTATTTTGTGGAATGATCGTAGTTTGAATAAATGATAAGTCTTGCACAGTACGTGTGTAAGTTAACAGGTGAAAAATTGTGGCTTAATGAAGATTGAAAGCAAACCGTTTGCAGACCTAAAGATAAAATAAATAAAAAATTTAAGGACAGATCATTCATTTCAATAATCAATATCATGTTTCGTTCGAGAATGATTTTTTATCAGTTTATGTTAATGGGATGTTCAAAAGTGAAATCATCACCTAAAGTGAAATAAGAGAAAATAAGGTGTGATTATTTTTTTTTCATATACCTGTGACAATGTGACAGTTAATAGATTCATTCACTAGTTATTTTTAAACCACCGTTTTTTTGTTTTACCATGTTGTTTATGTTTCAAGATCAACCAATTAAAATAAAGGTTTCCTCAAAGCTCAATTATTAGCAAAAAAAGGTCTTTGCATGAAAAAATCTTCTTTTATCTATTTTCATGTTTCGAAAATTTTTCATCTAAAATCATGATAGACATGTTTCTGTTAAAGTTACACAAATCTTTGAACAGTCAAATATTTAGGTGTCTTTTATTAAAGAATCTAATTTGAAATTCCTAAATTCTATATTTGTTTTTATATGTTTAACTTGAGAGCTAACAGTCTAAGCTATGTTTCCTGAAGGACCTATGTGTTTGGTCCTGGTGAATAAAATTGTGCTTCAATTTAATTTTGTATATTACTTAAATTTTATTTTGTTTTGAGAAATGTGTAATTTTCTATAACTCCTGTAACAAAACAGCAATTAATTTCTTGATGCAGTTTTTTTAAAAAATTATGCTGCGTAACATATACCAGTTTAGTGTGTGATGCAGAATGTTCAAAAATAGCGATTTTGTTAGTGTGTGACCTCACAGTAAAATAGCGTGGCTCTTATATTGCTGTAAGTAGGTTGGTGTCAGGAAACACATTTCTGTAAAAATCTTATTCTAGCACTTCATCAAGTGATTTGTTTGCTAATTTTGTATGTTTGCAGGTTTAGGATGTCTGACTGTATGACTGACTGTAAGTCATAGTAAAAATTGATCTTCATTGAAGAGTTGGCTGCAAAAGCTTATGTTTATTTATCATTGTCTTTCCAGGATTCATTGCTGGAATAATTTTTTTATCCATCCATTGTAATGAATACGACACAAGTATAGTAGACCTTAATAATGAAGACTTTACTCAACATTAATACGCAAATCTTTATTTACACATATAAATTTTTTTCTCAAACTTTTTGAATTGGTCTTGCTGAAATTGTTTTTTTATTTTCTTGAAACATTTAATCAACATTTTATGCCATTGGTAGCCAAAGAGCTTGTTTCATGTAGCATTTGTTTAATAATTTTATATTGTTTTAAAGGTAATGCACACAGCTTGGTTGATTACTTCAACAGCACTTATGCTTCATCACAAAGACACGTCACAGCAGTTCCACTATTTTTTACATGTCAGACAGGTTGCTGAAAGGCATTCTGGTAGATATCTACTTGTAATTTATTTATGTATTTGTTTGTGTCTGCAAAAGTCTGGCAGTAAATTTTATAATGATGATCATAGAAGAAATTATTTTGGCCATGATAAATTGATATTGTATTTGGGGTGAACGATCAGTGAAATCATGTTTGTAATGTATTTTATTTACCTTAAAAATACTCACGTTCTTTTTCATGTTTAAATTTCCAAATGTACATAAATTCAAAAACCTACGAGATAAAAATATCTATCTTGGTTTGATGGTATTGCCACCAGGCAGTTATAATGAAACTCAAAAACTTGCAATAAGTACATTTTAGCGTAGCCATTCCTGTATACAAATATCCTTTCAGACCTTTCTTTCAAAACACATCTTAACTCAAGGCATTGAGTTTTAATGGAGTATACACAATGTTTAAAAAATTTTGATGTCCTCCTGTCTACTTCTATAATTCAATGCTTTTTAACAGGTAAAAACAAAATAATTTGTTTTTAGTTTATATAATGATTTTATTATTGTTTATTTAGTAAAAGTGTTTTTATTGTTGCTTACCTCATTTTGCCCTGCCATATTTTCTTTAAAGTTTTTTTTTTTTTTTAAATAATGCTTTTTTAAAATTAAGAAAGGTTATATTGATTTTTAATGAAGACTTATTGTTTTCTTCAAGGCGGTAAGTTTTCTCATCAACATTTGATGGTAGTTTGTTTCTCTTGCATATAATTTTCTATTCTTACATCTACTCTTCTTATATCTCTTGGTAGATCCCATTATGCTGGTTTTTGATTAGGAATAGCTATAGCAATTGTAAATTTCTAATCAAGATTTCAATACAAACAAAAATACATTTCCACCAACAAAAGATCTGTTTTAAAAATGATATTGGTGGTTTTGGTAAATGGAATTTAAAAAAAGCACATTGGATTGTAGTCATACGCCCCTATTGGCGTTTGCTGAAAATTCTGTTGAAAATAGTCCTGTAATTCTAATGAGAAAAAGGGCTTTATTGGTTGCCAAGGCTGTTGCTAAGGAAATTTTTTGAGAGATTTTTAGTGCAGTGACCTTCTTTAAACCATCAAATTCTTTGAAATATATACATATATATTTATTTCTATAAAGTTTTTGCTTATTTTTGGTTTCGTTATAGGTTGAACCTTCAAAATGTAATGAAATTTTTATTCTATTCGTTATTTTTAATAGGATGTAACCACCTTAAATGATATAATTGCTGATATAATTTGAATTAAGATTTACTTTTATTAAAAGAATAAAAATTGGCTTTAGAACAAAAAAAACTTTTTTAACTTCATATTAAGCATAATGGTCAAATTTGTGAAGGACTTGCTGAACATTAAGAAGAGTTGGTTGGTTTCTTTGGGGAGGCAAGATAAGAAAAGATGAGTTAAATTTTAGGTAATAATCAAGTAAAATTGCTGTTGATGTGGTATTATAAATTAAACTATGTGTACATTTAAGATTGATCAAGCAAACAATGTTACTTTTATGAGATGATGTTTTTATTGTTAAGTTTTCAAACTTGAAATGAAAATAGCTTAAGAATTATTTAATATTTAATTGTATTGCTCTTATGTTGAATATCTTCTGTATTTTAGCTGATCAGCTTATTGGAATGTGCATCGTTGGAATGTGCATGGTCATAATGATTGCTCTGATTTATGGAGCTGTGACAGTGAGTATATTTATAATCAGACTCTCACATTGTTGCTACCCAAATCAATACTATCATTTAATCATGACCCTGGTTAAATAAATGCTGTTCTAAATTAAATTTAAATCTGTCATTATTTTTATTTGTATTAATTAGAACATAAAAAATATTTTCAAATTTTCACATATTGTAAATTCTTTTAAATGCACCTCCTTTAAAAAGTATACTTTTACTGAACAACCACCTCTCCTTATTAGCCCCAAGAAGTTTTCATCATAGTTTAGTACTCAATCAACTTGTCGTCTGTTTTAAAGACTTTTGGGACCATAGTCCATGTTAAAATAATTAGACGTCTCACAACCAGGTTGGTTACATTTTTAATCAGCATTAATTCTTGCGAATCTTAACAATTTACCTATTTTGCACCTGTTTACTTGTCCATTCACTGCAACCGTTTATAGTTTTTTCAAAAAAATTTCGTGAAATCAATTAGGTAATAATGCAAGAGCAAGAACACTAACAGGTTTTGATTTTTTTAAAAAATATGTTAGTACCTAATCTTTTTATTACAAAAAATATTTGAAATTATTTTATTGATTATACTAGTAGGTCCTGAAAAATGTTATATTTTGTGACTTTTCTTGAAGATTACATTACATTTGAGGTTACATTAGTATCTCAGTTATTTTATTATGTTAGTTATTTTGAAAGATTAGTTAAACCCAGTTCCTCTGCCCTAAAAAAAGTTTAAAAAATTTTCTTGAGAAATTATGTTTCAATTTTTTCTAAATATTGTCTTATTCTTGAAAATGTTATTTATGACAATTTTCTATTGTTTCAATTTCTTTTTAAAATTTTCTAAAGGATATTTTTGGATTTAGCCATAAATTTTTATTTTGATAAAGGAATTAAGTTTTGATTTTCTTCCAGGATGCTAAATGGTCAAGTTAATTAAATTTTTGTGTTGTCAAAAAGTTTCATTCCAGACCTCTTGAAGATCAGGCCAGATTATTTCAGAATAATTCTTAGTTGGTTCTTAAGAAATTTTATTTTGACTCTTATGCACCAAAACTTTGTTGTGTCTATCTATTAGCTAGTCAAAATATTTTCTTATACTGTATTATCCGGCATTGTTGTTTTTTAAAAACTTTTCCAAAAATTTTAAGTATAACATTGCGAAGTAACAAACCTGTTATAAGAGTCAAAGGCTTGATTATTTATTTTATCAGTATTGAAGTCGTTAAACATGAAAAGGGTGTGTAAAAGGGTGTATAATTACTAAGTTCAATTTTAGTGTCGTTCTTCGTATATCTTCCCATTCTTTTGTTTGCAAGTGTTTGATGCTATTGTGACACTCATGGTAGCAGCAACTATGATCAGTTATGCATCTCACGTGAAATATTTTATTGAAACTCATGTAAGTTATGTTCATATTCCTCTATCCGATACATAATATAACAATGGAAAAAATTATTTTTATTTGTATTCGAAGATGTTGCCTTATTTCCTGGATAAACTGAAAAAAAAAAAAAATTGGTGGAATTTTAGAATTTTTGTAAACATGCAACTTTTCTTGAACTTAGCAATCTAAGAAATAAACAAAAGTAAGTGAAATGTTTGTTTTTTTTTTGTTTCATCTTGTATGGAAGTCTTTGAAAGAGTTTTTGTCCTTATTAAAACATAGACACATTTTACATTTAGAGCAAATAATAGAAAAATTCATGTTGCATTCTACATCAACCTCTTTTCACATCGATTTTAAGTCCAGTGGCAAAATCAATCATATCTAACATCAATGATTGACTATGGGGGTTATTGGGTTTCTTCTTGAGGAAGAACTTCTTGGACTTTTATTGTCCAGATCTGTGTCCTTTAGTGTCAACGCTGTTTATTATGTGCAATAAATTTACTCAGTGACAGCTGGATCTTTTTAGACACTTGAAGCTGAATGCAGTACCTTTATTGTAAGCAAGCCTTACTTTGGATCAACATAGTTAAATGTTAGCTTTAGGTGCCGCCACTTCTTGGTGTTAATTCTAGTACGATATAATTAGATTAACATATCGGCCATATCTACACCTCATATTGATGCATTATATTCAAGATCTATGTCAGGAGTTGTGATTTCAACGTATTCTTCTTCTCACTATCGAACCTATTCACTTTTGTTGACCCTCGGACACCCGAATGTGTTGAACCAAGTGTGATGGGTTTATTATCATACCATTTTGAGTTCCAGAATTTTGATCTACACAATAATTTCAGGTCCCTCTTCCATGCTTTTTAAGCTCTTTGTCAGTTTAAAGTGGGTATTTTCCATTTCTGTACATACGAAAAGTTCCTGTTGCGAGTATACCTATACTTTTTAACTCTCGAAATAGTGGCAATGTAGAAAAACAGTTGTCAAAGAATATAGAGAAGTATTTATGTTTGGGAATTTCTTGAACCAGTCACAGCATGACATCCACTGTACCACAAGTTTGGCCACCGGTACTAGTGGGGTCAGCATAAATGAAGAAATTATATATAATGCCTGACTTTCCCGCTCTTGCAAAGTTTGTTCGTCTGCTGATTTATCTCACTTTTGCTCAATTTTGGTGCATTTCAGTCAAACAGCAACCAATACTAGCTTTACCAGAGTTTTAATTTCTTTTAGCAATCCATTTGCATGAAGGTACCTTCTTAAAGACAAACTTTGGACTCATAACATTAGCAACAATATTACATCAAAATTCTTTTGACAAATAGCTAGTGGTGCGCATTAATGACATCAGCATTTGTATACCTAAGAATTGCCCTATCTCTTTTAAGTTATGGCTATACTTGTTTCTCTTTCTTGAATACTAAATAGGTTAGTTTGTTATAATAAATTTCTTGTTATGCTTTCATTTCAGAACAATTTGAAGTACTCAAGCACTGTCATTTCATCGCATTCTTGGAGTGAAAATTTATCTTCTTGAAATGTTCTATCAAACATTGGTGGTTCCTTCCTTCTCCATCTATATACTGGTTTCTTTTCAAGTTGAGAAATTTCATCTTCAGATACTAAGGCCTTTTGGATGGGGGAGCAGTAGAATCTTCTTCTTCATTTCAATTATAAATTAGCATATAACATAACCTATATCCATCTTCAATGAAAAGCATTTTTTTGGATGCTTTTTCCAGTAAAGAGCACCTTTATAATTAAAATGGATACACAATATTCTAAAGCAAATTAAACTTATGAATATTCTTCAGAACTGGACACGAATGTGTCAACTTGAATAACATTCAGATCTCTTTGCTCAATTTCAAGGTTTCTCATTCTATGATTCGTCTGATTCTAAAAGGTCTGACAGCTCAGAATCAGAACCTGGTTCGAGTATGCTTCTGTTGCATATTTGCGAATTCTCAAAGTTTTTTCAGGCACTAAAACAAAAACAAAAAAATTGTATGTATTATTTGTACTGTGATCCGACATTTGCAACAAGTTAATTAGGGAGCTTACTAAGGAAAACCTTGTACTCATTGTTTATATTCACTCAATTGCAAAAACTATCTGAGAACTTTTCATGTTTACTCCTGTAAACTTTTTACTACTCATAAGATGAGCATAAAATATACAAACCAAAACTTGCCAGCAACAAAACTTTTCCCTTGATCTGCCATTTTGAAAACATTTAAATTTTTTTTTTTTTTTTTTTTTTTTTTTTTTTTTCCATGCTTGTTGCGATAATACGGCTAAGAGAAATCTAAAAAATTATGCTTCAAAATAACTTGCCAAATTATTCATCAACCAAATCATTTCTTGCAAATATGCAACAAAAATGGGTAAATTTAATAATATTTTGAACACCATATTTCAAATTTAAAAAATTTTTTTGTTTGACCAAATCCTTGTGATTATAAAGTTCCAGCAAAATTTCTTCATATAATGCATTTTCAAAATATGGTCCAATTTTTGATTTCAGCAGCATTTTTTTAAGCAAATTCACATATTCACAACTTTTAAGCAAAATATTAAGAAACACTGAAGTGATACAGTGAGAAGTAGAGTTCCGTTAGAGCAGTTATAATTCAATAAACTTGTCCAGGTTTGTGATTTAAGGTTTTAATTTACAATATGTTTTTTTTAGCCTCAGATGTATGCTCATGCGAATTGCATTTCTCAAATGAGTGTGGAAAATTTCCGTTATATTCTTATTTCCTTCTGGTTTATTGTCATTCTTATCAAGGTAAAATTTATTTTTGAACCCTTGGTGAAGCTTTCAAGAGTACTATAAATTCACTTTTGTGTGTGCGGCAAAAACTAGTTGAACAATTCTCTTGACTTGTGATAAATTTTTTATATATATTAAGAGAACCATAGCTCATCTTTTGATATCTTTCATATAGTTCATTTTTTGTCATTTTTGTCATAGCAACAGAAGTTTTTTTTTGCAAAATTTCATGTTTTACAATTTATTCAATTTACACTTTTTTTTTTGTAGTCACCATTGGAAACATTTTACATTGTTTATTTTACCTGCCAAAGATTCTTGTTTAGCAACAGCAGTTTTTAAGTAATTTGAAATTTGCTTCTGTTTTTTTTTTTTTTTTTTTTTTTTTAAGAAAAGTTAATTGTTAAATTTTTTACAAAATTTGTTTTAATACAAGATATGATTTGGCCTTTATGTCATCGTAGGACCAAAAAATTTTATTCCTTTGCAACAAGCAAATGCTAACCATTATTTCAATTCATTTTATTTACGTTGAATAATAACATTATAAACAAGTTTTTAACAAAGCAATAATAATTTAAAATATTCGTAGATACTAATACATTCCAACAAAATTTTAAAGATTTGAAGCACATAATTTGAATTACATACAACACTTACATGAGCAAATTTTGCTTTTCCAATCCTTGATTTGATGTTTAAAAATCTGTAAGGGGGTGGGGAGAAATTTTAATAGAATTTGGAAGCATGTTCCAAATAAGACTACATTCAAACTAGAATGAATTTGTTCCATGAGTTTTAGAAAATTTGAGGGGAAGATTAAATGTAAAATTACTTCTAAGGTTATAAGAAACTTATTTCAATGAATAAAGATCTTGAACTAGTTTAGGATTTGCATGATGAATAGACTGGCTATTTTTCTTCAAAAACATGTCCATAAATGGACGACACCAAGTTTTTCAAGTTTTTATCTCAATTTGTAACTATTACGAAAGCTTATTCTAGAACCAAATTAGTGCCATTTATTTTAGGGACATTGCTTTGTTTAACTGCTCCCATTGACCCTGAAAGCTTTCACTATATGGCCTTTCTTTGTTACTTAAAACGGCTGTAAATGACTTACTGAGTTTTTTGTAGAGATTATTTTGCTTTCACCATTTTTTTCTTAAGCATACAAGCATATATAAAGATCGGGTGTCTACGGTTTATTGTAAAAGGTTTTCCAAAAGAAGAATGTATTTCTACATATACCATAAACCTCAGAATATAAGCCCTAGATGATAAAATTTTGTAAGCTTTTTAGGGGGTGGGCTTATACATGGAAAACATTGGCAAAATATTTCAAAACCTGTGGAATATGAGGATGAATGGGATTATATACAGGGAGGGAGCTTATACATAATCTTTGCCTTATTTTAAATCAGCTATTAAGGCATAGATCTGCAAATCATGTACATGTCCAATATGTCGCTAATTAGTTGTTTGTGTGTTTTTATTTTATTGTTAATTATTTTATAATTTATATATCAAAAAATTTTTGGTCTATATTAGTGTTTATTAATATATAATTAATTCATATACAACTATGTAATCGTTACCAACATTAAATAAATAAATGAATGAATGAACATAGAAGATTTTAGCAAAGAAAAATAAAAAAAATACATTTTCATAAAAGTTTTCGTTAGTTTCGTTAGGTTTATCTTTGGGAGAATAAAATCACAAAGGAATGTAATTGTTGTAAAAAAGTGTTTTATTTTATTATTTAAAGTCTGCTCCGTAAACCAATTTATATTGTGAAAAAAAGCTTTCTATATGTTGAGATTGGAAAGATTGCCGTTAGTTAGATCGGTAAATCCAATTAAAGTATTTTCTAAAACATTTTAAATTTCAGAGATTTTTTTTGGCACCTATAGCGGTTTAACGCTATGAAAAGCCCTCTGGATACGGGACTGAAAGTATCATTGAGAATGAAAAAATTGCATAGTCTTAAAGGTAGGTATATATGAACAAATATTTTCATAGCAGCTATTATGTTATTTCCCAAAAATTAAGCATATTATGCTTCACATTTAATCCTAAAAATTAAATAACACTAGAACTAATAAAGTGAAAGTAAACAATAAAACATTGTTATTGACTTTTAATTTTCTTTCACCTGAGACCGACTTGTCTGAGTACCTTGGGATCTGTTTAAATACTGACATTTTATTATCTAAATATTCTTTAGTTGAAATGAAAAAAGTTGAACTGAAGGAGGATGTCATTTTTTGTTAAGAAATTCCCAAGGACAATCATAAGTTATTACTGATGATAAGTATATGTAATATGTATAATAAAGCTGTGTTTTTTTCCCATCTATGTATTCATATTTATAGAGAAAGTCTTCAGAGGTCGATTTCAGGTAAAAGTTTGAATTCCATTTTTTCCACTTGTCATTTTATCTGTAGTAAATAAAAGTCAAAAGAAAAAAAGAAAAAAATTACGGATATTAAGAATAATTAAGGTTGTTTTTATGGGTTATATTTTGTTATTTAGTACTACATGATGACTGTGGTATGGTCATGTTTCAGATATTGTAAGAATATGGAGAAGCGACAACCTGTTACTGATCACCAAGTTCCAACCTTGATGTATCATTCTCTTGATAGCATGGATGCCATGGTAATATAATCAATAAAAGTTAATTTTTAAAATTTCGTTTAAGTTAGTTCTCCCAAGATTATGACTGAATTTTGATATATCACGATCCAACCTTTAGCAGTTTTTCTCAAAATCTACTCATTAGCTTTTTGAGACCTAGCATGTTTGGCAGATTTAGAAATACAAAAAAAGGTGTTTCATGGATTTTTCAAAAAAAAAAATAGGAAAAAAAAATATTTTAGGCCTAAAAGCAATGCTTTTTATGGTTCAAATTTTACATGAATCTCGGAGAGCCTTAGAGGATACCATTAGACATATACGAATGCCTATCAAGAATCTGGTCCTAAGTCCTTTAAAATTTAATCCAAAAGTGATATTCTTTTAAAAAATTTTTCCGATTATGAAGAAATTTTGCATGATATTTGAAAATATTATTTATTATATTGGTATGCTAGCCATTCGTTTTATTTCTTGGCTTTTCAAATTTGCTTTGCAAATAGCATTTTTCGAATTTAAATTTCTCAATCAAAATTTCATACCAATATAGGCTTTACGCCAAAAATTACAATATTTCATGGTTCTCTACTTGAATTATCACATATTTAAAATAAGGTGTTGTAAATTTTTTGAACTGAATTTTTTCTTATTCAAAAAAGGATGGTACTGAAACTATTAATGTCATTCAACCAAATTTTTAGCTATATGTTTATTTCTTTTGTCTCAAAAACCATTCATTTTTATGATCTTTATTATATTTTGAGCAGAGAAAAAGAATCTATTTACTAACATAAATGCTCCCTTTTTGGGATCAACTATCTCAAAAAATTATTCCATTTCTATGGTCTAAATAAATAAAAGAGCCCATGCCAATAAATACAACTTCATTTATCAAATGTGCTGACTAAAAAGAAAATGGAGGTGTGTTTTCAAAGTCAACGTAAAGATTTTTTTGTTACTTACTACCATAGCTCCCTTGCTATGTCATCTTTTTTTGACGAGTTAGTTTATTGACATGTTTTTGTTGCCAGTTTATTCTAGATTCATTGGTCTGTTATCACCACTTTAGTCTCTAAAAGTATATTTTTTAGTTCAGGTTAAGATACTGGTAAATTTGATAACGACTTTTTCAAATTATGCTTCATTGATTTAAGTTTGAATAATTAAACCTACCTTTTTTTTTAACATGAAGGCATATGTAACAAAATAATAACTAATAAAAAATTATCCCATAAAATGCTTGATGGCAAGAAGAATATTTTAATCTCTAAACTATGCATTCTGAAGCATAATAGTCAGGAAAGACATCAATGTTAAAAACTTGAGTGTTGGCACAAGTTATGAAACATGTTCAAACGGGTTTGTTACGTTAGAATTTCCTAAAATATTTTCTACAGAAACTTAGTCTGTGCCAACCACGCACGCACGGTCACGTACTTATACTTCAGGTAAGGGTTGAGTTAGAGGATAAACAAGTAGTTTTTCAAAGCATTGACAAGTTCTACATTCTTTTAAATAGTGTTTTACTCAGCTTTGTATGCTTTATCATCATTTTTAGTCTGCAGCAAATTCAATTTAATATTTTAATAGATTTTGTTTTAAACAGTATATGGCGTTTCAAATAACTAACATGTGCCCATCAACGTTTTCAAAGTAGTTAGCGATGTGCAAATCTTTCCAGACTCTAAAATGTAAATAAATGCAGCATTCGTTCATTGTTTTTGAAGCGTCACTGAATCCACACAGAACGCCCCTTTTTATTTGATTATTATTTGCCTTGGTAAGAAAATATCTTCGCTCTTTGTAAAATTTTCAAAAATTTTGTTCCATGGTGTTAAATGTTCACTTTAAATTGCTTCATTCCATTCGTACTTTGCCAAGCCAATTGCTTGAAGTAAAACTTTTTTTAACCTCTTGTTGATTAACAATGCCATGTGGATGATCATAAAGTGTTTACCTTTTCGTAGTTGATGTATGAAGATCTACTTGATCCAATAGTTTGGAAAATATAAAAAAAAAAAATGGATTTATGTGAATATAAAGCTTTTATATTTTGTTAATGTAACCAACCAACTCAAAGTTTACTTTTTAATTATTTCTTTATTTTTTAAATTTTAATTTACGCAAAGTTTATGCGTCATCTTTAAGAACTTTCTTTTTTTTTTTTTTTTTTTTTTTTTTTTTTTTTTTTTTTTTTTTTTTTTTTTTTTTTTTTTTTTTTTTTGTTACAACAAAAGCATTTGGATCTTAAACCTGGGACGTTTGATCTGCTGGTTATACCAAGTTATTTGTTTCTTATTAACTCCTTGTTGGCGTTTGATTTAGATAAAGTTCTTTATGTCAAAACCAGAGATTTTAATAAAGTTGTTCTCATATTTTATTTTGCTTCCTTTTGCTTGTAAATTCAAATTTATTTTAGGCAAACTTACCACAGTATGAGGAAATTGTTAAAATCCCGCCACCTGAATACAAGGAGTAAGTATCGTCAAATTATAACGGCGTAAATACCAAGATACCTTAAAAGAAGAAATTTACGCACTTATTTAAAATGGTATTCATAGTTGTGGTTTTTAATCGCATTTTTCTTCGCTTTTGATCATTCATTCGAACACTGTAGATATGAAGGATAATATCACTTTACGCCTTAAAAAATTTTTTTCTTCATGTAAATTTCCTTAGGATTATTATCTTTCGTTGAGGGCTATGAACATGCGTTAATTTTGTTTTGTTTTATATATACCATTTATTTAATTCAATAATATTTTTATAACATTTTTTAAACACGTCAGATGGTGTGAAAAAAAAAAACAGAATTACAGTTAATTATTTTATAATTTATCGAAATTAATAAGAAAACGCGGTATTTACTCAAAATAAAAATTTTTCTCTGTACATAGTTTGAAGTTGCAATGATTCATTTCTAAAATGAAATCCAAAATTTTCACAGATAATGTATTGTCTGATATTGTTTACCAAGTTGTGCACCGGCGTATGTATAATGGCAATTTTATCGTTTGAATGTGTTATTTTGACTATTTCGATCATAATCATAACTGATTTTTCCTTTATCTGCAAACTTTGGATTATGTTAATACACTACTGTTCCAACCATAGATACAATTTTTGCATACTGGCTTAATACCCTGACTAAATTTACTATTAAAATTACCTTGAAGATAATTCCTGAAGTCGTTAAAAATATCCAAAATGTATAAACGTTAACTAAACTATTATTTTATATTCCATAAATCATGTAAATACTTTATAAGAAGAAATATTAGTGGGCCATATTTCTCAAATATTAGTAATTTTCACCTTGAGTTAAAATCAATTTCACACAGAAAAGATGAATGTCAAAAAAAAGAAGTAATTAAAATTTTTATCCTTTACTTCGCAACCTAGAATAATAATCTTGAAAAAAAAAATTGTACTTATCGTGCTTTTAAATTTAACTTCTTCAAAAAAGCAAATTTGTCTGCTTCGAAATAAAACCAAGTGTACTACTGCTTACAGTATTTGATTTACGAATACTATGCTTAGTCTCTCGTTCGCGTTACGAGAAACTAAGCCATTATTTAGTAAGATTTCCCCACTGGTATTTCTTTCATTGGGTGTAGTATATTTAAAATGTAATCTCTTTTTCTAGAATAAAATAGCAAAACGAGAATAAGATTTTTGAAATGCTTGGAACCCTATTTGGCCTTTAAGGTTGTCATCCCTATGACTCATGGTTAGTCACCCAAACATTCTGTGTGGTATATTGAGCAGTAACTGTTCACCGTGATCGTCGCTATGTTAATTATAAGTTCATCTCAATATGATATGGCATCAAATATTTACTTATAAGGTCTTTGTGATACATGCGCCAATATAGCACTGCTATGTCTAAAAATTTTCATCATAATTATGGTGAAAGGGTATGTTAAAGAATGTAATATTAAAATGGTTTAAAGTCTGAAGTTGTCATTTTGGGGGTCTTAAATTGTGATATTGAAAATACCACAAGGTGTTGTTTTGACGTATGACATATTGATCGGAGGGGACAGATCTCTAATAAATGGTGCGATTTTACTAGCATGATTTTCTCTTTCTATAACATACATTGATATTAATTTAAATAATAAAGTCGTGTGTATAAAATGGCTATCAGATCATGCATGTCTCCTACAAAAGTTGAAATAAAATGCCTTACAACGACTATACACTGTATCTTAATGTTACTCTATCGGTGATCGAAAATTATTAAACAAACGAGAAGGCCTCTGTTGGTGTTGGTGCCCTTCGTTGTTATACCCGAGCACTGGTTTATAAGCATATTCACGAGGAAATTTTAACCGTCACATGCACGAAACATTTTCAAAAACGGCATCGTCTAAGTAAAAAAAGTTCAATCCATACGGTTCCACTTCGAAACAATAATACTGAGAGTCACATCAAAAAATTCAAAAAACTGTTTGAATATACATGAAGAAAAAGTTATTGTTGCAGACCCTGAAAATTCAAATGAAAGAAAGTATTTAAGTTACATGCACTTTTTTTTTTTGAATCACATCGTTACAAGGTTTTCTCGAAATCAAATGTAAAATCATTACTATTTGATTAGCCTAATTGTCGTTATATAAAATTTGTGACGTATTTTTTGGCTCGTTAAAACTATGTAAAGGAAAGTCTGGCGTATAATTTTATTCTTGTTATTACTCTTGATCGTATATAATTAAATAACGAATGATTGCAGCTACTGCAACACAAAAAAATTTAACCGTTGCTATAACAAGTTTAATACAAGAATTTACCAGTCGCGAACACGCTCACTGAATCTTTCAATATGGAATCTTCTTGAAGCAAAGCCTTACAGTAATGAAACTAAAATTGAAAATATTTAACTTGTGTAAATTTTTTTCTCTTTTGCTTGAAACATCTCAAAGAAAAAGAAGACTTAAAAATTTTTTTTCGGGTCAAAGACCGTCTGATATTTAAAAACTGGTGCGCACTGTAACTGTACAGTCTATGACCATATCAGTTACCACCTTTAAAAGAAAAATATGGCATTTGAAAATGGCTAGATCAAATCTTTTTAGGCAAAGCACTGATCAGTTTGATTGGCAGAGGGAATTTGACAGATTTGGGGATTAATCAGCAAGTACAAATTTTCACTGAAACTCCTAAACATATTCAGCAATTTCATACCAAAAGAAATTTTGTCTTGCGATGCTAAAGAACCACCATGGAATAATAATGATATTAAAAATTCGCTACGTCACAAGAATAGCATATACAAGAAATACATCTCTAGGAGTTTGAGGAGGGAGACAATCCTTCTTGATAAACATATTAAATCATGTTATGATTTATTTTCTTCGAGTAAGGAATCCTATTATTTAAATCTAGGAAACAAATTTGATAATCCTACCACCTCTTCTTAGGCATATCTGTCTACAATCATCTGCATATTATATGAGAATTTTAGCACAAATTCACATTTGACGCATGTTGTGAAAGCGATATTCTTGACCAAAATTGCAAAATTGATAACAAATCTAAATGAGTATAGACTTTTCACTTTCATCCCTTAGATCTAGCAGATGTATTTTTTTTTTTAATTTTCTGAGCCTCTATAAGTCTATTAAATAAAAGATAGACCTAAAGTTGAATATACCAATGGCAGTGTGTCCATTATTTTAATTGCTTGTGGTTTTTTTTTTTTTTTTCACTAAGGTGTCCTAATGCCATAGAAGTAATATCATAATATTTTGCACATGACATTGAATCACTTTGTTAATAGCCAAATTTCCAGCTATTCCCCTATTATTTATGAATGGAATATTCATGAGGAAAGCTAATCTATTCGTCAATTTTTTTCGAATCAATGTCACGTTATTAAATGATTGTTCGCTACCAGACTTTCAAAGCCGTTTATCTGAATTAGAGTTTAACCATGATGATTTATCTAAGAACATTCGAGACCTTAATCCAAACAAAGCTCATAGATTTGATGGTATATTAATAAAAATGATCCAACTATGTAGAAATTCTATTACCCTTCCTCTGTCAATCATCTTTAAAAATGCCCTTAAAAAAGGAAGTTTTCCTGATGATTAGAAAAAAGAAGTGTCATCCTGTTCATAAAAAGTTGAGTAAGAAACTTATCAATATAGACCAATATCTTTGTTACATATTCGGTAAAATGTTCGAAAAGGTTATTTACAATAATATTTTTAGCCACATTATTGATAAGTTACTTGCAGATATACAATCAGGCTTTAGACTTTGGGATTCCTGTTTAAATGAACTTATCACACATTTCCTTTTTAATGTTAAATAGTATAGTGTGTTAATGGAGAAGGTTATAACATTTTCGAGAGTTACTTGAATAATAGAAAACAAAGAGTAGTGTTAAACGGTCTAAGTTCCGCGTGGAATGATACAGCTGCTGAAGTTCCCCCAGAGATCTGTTTTAGGACCTTTGTTTTTTCTCACTTACATCAATGACTTGCTCAATGATTTATCATCATCCACTAAGCTGTTTGTTGATGATACATCTATTTTCTCTACTATGAATTGCATAGAAAAAACTTCTAACGAAATTAGGTGCGATCTTGCTGCTATTAAAGACCTACTAATGATCCTATTAAACAAACTGCAGAAGTTGCTTTTTCCAAAAAAAATATTTCCAGTTTTCCAGCACCCTTTCTATTTTATGATTCTTCTATTTCATTTGTGCCTTATCAAAGACATCTAGGATTACTTCTTGATGGAAAACAAAAACTTGATCACCATCTAAATGATAAGATTTCTAAAGTTTATAAAGGAAAAGGTCTTATCAAACAACTGTCGCGAACACTGATTTGAATCAGTACAATATAGCGCTTGCCCTGCAGTATCAGGAACTATCAGGGGAACATAGGGGACAAAATTTACCACGAACTTGGCTTAAAGAGCTTACTAGATAGACATTGGTATCGAAGGCTAGTGTCATTTTATAAAATCGTAAGGGGCAATGTGCCTCAATATTTAATAAATTTTTTACCTATGCCTGTTCAGTTGCATAATGTTAGTCGTTGTAGTCTGTTTAATGTTTTTCTTATCGTATTAACTATTTCGGCAACTCTTTTTTCCCTTATTCTACAAAAGAATGGAACAAACTTGGAACTAATATGGTAATCAAGTTCTGTGCCCCTTTTTAAAAAATCTCTTCTCCGTTTCATTCGCCTAATGTCAATTTTCAGTCTTTAATATAATGGATTTACGTGGTTTATTGTTTCTTACGAGTTGCGTTTAGTCATTTAAAAGAGCATAAATATCGTCATAACTTCGCCGATACGCCTGTTCCTATATGTAATTGTGGAATTTTAGAATCCGAAACCATTGAACACTGTAATAAGAATTTATATTAATTTTTAATTAGAAATTTTAATTAAAATTTAATTAAAAATTTTAATTAGAGTATTAATTTTTTTATAGTGACTATTTTTTTTTTAGATTATCGAAAAGATATGATATACTTACTATATTTTACTCATTTTTATATTTTTAATAGTAGTTAGGTTTGTGTAACACCAAATATGTAAGTAGCTGTTTGTTTTTTAAATCTTTTATTTTATTTATGTATTCTTCCATCGTAGGTTTGTTATTTCATAGAAAAAAAAAGTATCAAATAAGCCATGTCAAGTTTTTATAACAATTTCAGGTATTTTTTTAAACAATTATCCATCATATCCATAAGGGTGAAGACCAAGTTTACTAATTAAAGTCTCCAAAAATACAGCACAGCAGACTAAAGCTATATTAGGTGTACTTTCAGTTCAAATAAGGATAAGATGTGCCATTACCCCAAAAAGCAAAGCGAAAAGTTATTAAAACAGTCAACAGTTCGGTTTTTTTTATATCTAGAATTCGATTACCAATGCCTTTACATCTAGATACTCAAGCATTTAAATATGGACTGTAACGTTGAACATAAAATTGAGCTTTTTGATCGGTATTTAAAAAATTGTGAAGCAAAATGGTGTAAAAGATTACTAAATTTGTGCTTTTGCGGTTAAAAGCATGAAATTTGGTGAGGTTGATCCTAATATTGTATTAATTCAAATCCTTTGGGACCCAATCCTGATGCTCATTGTCTGTATATTTTCGGATTGTAAAAATTGCTGGCATTGCAAAAATTCAATGCCACCAAACCTAGTCATGTGAGTCATGTGACATACCATTGGGAATGAAGTTTCAAGCAGAACAAACTTTACATCGTTTTCAATTTAGGAATATTTTCCTAATGTTACCTATTCTAACTTTTTTTTTTCTAATGATAATTATAGTGCAACTTTTGTTAAAAAAATGAGTTGTTAAACAGTTCAACGGTTTGTGTATAAAACATGTGCATGTGTATAGAAACGGTTGACCTTTTTAACTTTAGTATATTTAATCCAGTTGTTTCTAACCTTTTCATTTTTGTTGTGATTTTGTGTTGTGGCATATATAGGTACTGTTTTTGTTTGAGTTTTCGTATATTTATCTTTTTTTTGTTTTTAGCTTTTAATCATAAAAATTTCAAAAAAGAAGATTTACTTAAGATGAAGTTAATTTTATTAAAAAACCTGTTTTGATTGAAACTTGTGTATATATTGCCAGAGTTCGACAAATGAAAAACTACAATCTCTTGGAAATTTTCAAGACAAAATGACAATGCCTTTAAAGACGTACGAAAAACTGTCGAAAAACATTAATAGATTTAAAGAACTAGATTGTCTACCTATGGAATTATCAATTTCCGAGAACAACTGTGACTCTTTGGCTAATTTTCTTTCTCAAAACAATGTAAAATTACATAAATGTTGTCGTAGTACGTTCATTGTTCTAAGGATAGAAAGTGCAGAGAAAAAAGCAAAACTGATGAAGCTTCTATTATTGCTGAGAAGTCTAACAAAGAGTTCAACCACACCCCAGCAAATTCAATAATTCATGTCGTTGGTATACTTCCGAGAGATCGCGAAGATACCCCATACTCTGCAATTAATCGAATTGATGTAAATAAAAAACTCCAGAAATATTGCCAACTTTCCAAAGAGTT
>JAUZNK010017372.1:0-21732 GCA_035046665.1 Euphysa ruthae
TTAGCTGTATTATACATATAATATATATATATATATATATATATATATATCTTAACAAATTAAGTTTACGTAAAAAAAAAAAAAGAAAAATCTATAAAAAAGATCTCTAGAATTATTTTGTCCTTGTTTTAAACTAATCTTTAAACAGAAAGTCAAATAAATGCTAATATTTTACTACAAAGTCATTATGTTTATTTACTCGGAATTTTATCAAGTTTGAAAAATATTCGCGCAATTCGAACATCATGTATTACTTTTAATCTGGAATGGAATGGAAGATGGAGGTTATACTGAGGATTGCATCATATTTTTGGAGCGTTTTAACAAAGAAAACCAAACGTAAATGTTGGGGAAAAAGGGATGAGATATTTACTTAAGTTCAGCAAATTAAGGAAACACGATCTTCTTGAATAACTATGTAAAACCAGAATCTAAGAAAAGGAATTTGTTTTCTGTTATTGCCGCAAAGATTTCACTGACATTAAAAGAATTTTACCAAGTACTGGAGCAAGTTTTCTGGATGAATCCTTGCCGAGCAATATCTCACCGTTAAATTGGAAAGCCAATATTTTCCTATGAGTGAGAGATGCAGTCGAGGATAGGAAGAATCCAGCAAGAAAGTTCTTTCATCAAGCTACCTTCCTTTGATTTCAACGAAACGTAATTGAACGGTGCAGAAGAAGGAATGATGAATAAGAAGATGAAGTGTACACTTGAATAAGTAGTTCTGATGATTTGAGAGCAGATTTCATAAAGTTTCCTTACAGCGATTCATGACAAACAAGCGCTGACTACCTACTAGTGAGAAGGGTCGACTAGTTGACAAAGGATTTAAACAGTGTTTTGCAATTTTGTGCATTTGGTTTGGAGTTTCTGCATAAGCTGAGCTCTATACATTGCAGGAATTGCATTATAAGATGACAGAAATAACAAGAGGCAAAAATGTTGTCAATGATCTATGATATGAGGAGAGAAAAAGGAACGCACAAAAGGATGCAGAAATAATCGTTATGACTGCAGCTAAACTGATCATATGAAAAAGCCTATGACACATCAGTATATCCAACAAATGCTGCTATAAAATTCAAACAATCTGCTGTGGTCACTGAGGACACATTTGTTGTCACTACTTCAATGCCACCAGGAAAGTTTTGACAATACGTAGCTAATAATGTTGACCATAACATATGTACTCTTGATGGCAAGGGAACATTCCATGAAATTGGGATGATTTAAGCATCAACAAGTGAAATTGGCTTGCGCCGTGCGGAGAAATCCGTCCAAAGAAATGATTTGCAGCCAGTGGCTTCAGTAGCAATAAACAATGGCCTACAATTTGAAGATTACAATGAAGAGAGCAATTCTAATATATCAAAAGAGATTTTCAAGCCTGTGGATAACTTGAGCATAAGGTATTGATAAATAAGAATATTTACCTTCTCTGGGAAATGTCTTCTACCTTTCATACATTAACTCGCCCTTGGTCTGGTTTTATGCAGATATTTTGAAAAGGAATATCCTGGTCGTCAACCCATCATTAACTTTAATCCTTCTTTAATGTTATACAAAGCCAAAGCTATTCTATGGGTATGAAAATGGACTATAGGCAAAAACGACCAGCTGGTAAAGCATCTCCTTGGGTCAAATTAAACAATTTGAAAATGGTAGCAAGTGCAGCCAGGAGGTATTCCTGAAAAATGATACAAAAATTGTTTCTGCTTCTCTGGAATATGCTTTATGTGGAGACAAATAAGTGATTGTGGTGGCTATTGTTACAGATATTACTTCTCGTTTCAATGGAAAAGCGATATGCAGCTGTATAAGTTTTCAGATGTGGGCGAAATAGGGAAGAAGGCATGTATAAAATCCAAGATTTGGTTGAGACAGCTGGTGGTGATAGTCAGTCACTCTAGTCGTATTTTGTTTATTCAGGCTTGTTCTGGTTATGACCAACATCACTCGGAAACTGATGATGATGACGGGAATATCTTCGATATATTCGATTTTGATTAAAGTTTGAGAATTCAGCTTTATTTTTGAGCATTTTATTTTCACATATACCCTCTGGTGTTTTATTTTTGAAGTCAGCATTGAGCTCATTATCAGATGTGTACGACTCAATATAGTCCTTGCAGAGGAGATGCAATGAGAGTAAAATCCTTCAACGTTGTATTTGCTAAGACTGAGATATAAATCCTCATTTTTCCAAATTATTTTAAGACAGGATGTAGTTCTTGACCTTGAACAGTCTTGATGCGGTCAACGCTAAGGCACTTATGAAGAAGGGATACTTAATCAAATTTCATTGTTTTAGTTCTTTCAACATTATCATTTCTAAATGATAATTCATACCCGTGGAGGACACCAACATAAAAAGTGCGGAATTAGAGTTTGGAAAATTTTAAAAATGATGCCAAATAATCCTTTTATTTTACAGAAGTTTTAAATGGCAATGTTGGTCGAAATTTTCCGATTTCACAAAGGTTTGAATCATATATGTTTGGTGTATATTTTAACTCCCTTCAACGGAAAGTAAGGAGTCAAGGCGAGATTTCAAAACATTGCACAATGGTGGTATGCTGTTATAACCTCTCCGCATTATTATTTAAATAAACATAAGTCGTAATCTGATTGGTAGAACTTTTCTCTTTCTATTCTGTATTAAGATACAGAATAGAAAGAGAATATTAAAAAGCGAGTTTTTTCAAGGTTAATCTAAAAGGATTGCTTTCACACACCAAACTTAACAAAATAGTTTAGTGTTTTTCCAACAAAAGGGCGGAGAGATTAAAAACTCATAGATAGAAAAAAACTAGTTGTGTTATGAAAAAAAATTACAGTGTTACATATTATTACTACGTCGTTAAAAACAAACATCAACTCGTACCTTCTGTAGATAGTTTGCAAATAATGCAGCAATGCTGAAAATTTTATTCTGGAATATGAACTTAATCGTGAAAATTTCGTTTAATCTTAAAAAAGTCAATAATGATGATGTGAATTTTTCTACAGTTTAAATATAAAATGAAAGAAAATAATAAAACCTTTTTGTGACCAACTTTAGTAACAAAAACAAGAGCTTCTTTAAGCTGAATGGTAAACGTGTAAATATGTCAATACTTAAACCCGATTGAGCACCTTAATGGAATATGGGCGGCTTTCATATACACTGACTTAAAATTAAGCTATAGTAAGAAATTATCAAAAATTATCGAAATAAGGCAGTGGCTGTGACCATCTGTGTCCTTAAAAGAAATTTTAATTTATCTTTCGTAATTTAAGTGATATATATCCATAATATATCCATAACCTAAACGGTTAAGAACTTCCTTAAAAATCGCATATAAAATTTCAAAACACTAAATGCAAACCAAAAATTTGTATATTTATCTAGATGATTCATAGAAATATTTTACATGAATAATAAATAACGAAACCATATGATTAATTTATTGAAGTTATATCAGCTATTCGTAATGATCTTATTTAGACTACTTTCAGGGGTATCAAAATCAAATGTTTTACAGCTACACTCATAGGTATATATATATACATATATATGTAATATAAAGATAAAAGAGTTATTATAAAAAAAAAAAAAACAGTTAATAAATTAAATCAAAGTTACAAGCGAAGCCAATACAACAAATATCGTATATATTTCTGAAAAAGATGTAAAGAGGACGTGTGTTCATAAGCTTACATTACAATGTCTACTTATACGCACGCTGTTCCCAGTGTTGTCTATTATGATTTCGCGCTTTTTTAAGACCTGTTTATGAGAAACAATATCATAAATATAACTTGGTACAGAGTAATAGAAATACGCAATATATAAAGATATATAATACGCAATATTTTTGATTTCATCTATTCTAGCACTTTCTAATCAATCAATAAATTATGTAGTCAAACTTTTTCGTTGTGTAATAGCCACGAAAAAGAACAAAAAAATAATTAATCCACCATTATAAGTAAACAAAATATTCTTTATCGAGGAACAAAAGGTTGTTGAGTGTCCATTCAGCCGCACACCCAATTGTGATAACGTCTTGTGTCTTTGTTGGACAAAACTTTTGGGATTTAATCAATTGAAATTTTTACGAGACAAATACTCTATGAAAAGTTTTTGTATACAAGTTTCGTTTTTTTTTAAATATCCGAAAATCTATCGCATTGATTCAGTGAATACAAACTTAAAAAATAAATCACAAATAATATATACAAGGCTTTTAACATCACAACATTGGATGATGTTGGTCCACCAAACAGTTTTCATCTTTTAGTTTAATAGAAGGTGAAACTGGCATCTTTTACACTTCGTTCAAAGTTAAAACAAGTGGACGACGCTTGAACTTAAAAGTAGAAAAATTTGTATGTGGGATTTTCGAATCCATTTTTCTGCATTTCAACAAGATGTTCACGATCATTATTTTCAGAAATGACGACTCGTGTCTTCAGTCCATGCTTACGTCTCATAATCATTGCGATAACAACAAAAAGCATGACAACAACAACACCACAAGATAATCCCAAAACAGCTGTAAGATATACTGAGCGACTTCCCGAACGTTTTTCATGATCGTTCTTTTCAATTTCTTGTTGAACTCTGTTGGCCTCCTCGTCGACATCATCATCGGCGTATACCATAGTCTTGGATTTTGACACTGATCCAGATAACATTTTCAAAACTCTCTCCCTCTCTTCATCTTCTTTAGTAAGATCATCATTATTATCGAAATCGTAATCTGAATTAATGACTTTTTCTGCCTCAGCAATATCTTTTTCCAAAGGGGTAGTTCCAGTTTTGATGGGTTTGGGTTCATTAGGGATTTCTGTTTCCTTCTAAATATAAAAAGCTCAAAAATGAGACTGTGGAATTCGACAACTTTATTCTGGTGTAAAACGTTTCTCTAAACGTTTATTACTCGCACACGAAACCGAAAGTGCCTTAATCGAAGGATTCATTTCAGGTATCTTCCTTTGCAATAAAGAGAACAAAGAAAATATTTCCACGAAAACTGTATTTTCTCAATTAAAAAATCGCACTTGAATAAGCACCCTTTTTTCAGTGTATTTTGGTGACCTTGTTAAAACGGTAATTTGAATTGACACTAAAGCTTGCCGAATTTTCCTTATTGTGACATGTACATAAGGCCAACAAATATATTGTTTAACAGTACGCAAAGTTTCAAAAAAATCCTGAAATTATTCGTTAACAAATTATTTAAGGGTATGGAATTAAATTATAAAATTATGCTTAGAGGTAGATAAAAACAGAAAATTAAAATGTTATACAAGCAAAGTAGTAAAAACAGCTGTGAATGTTTTCTTTTTCAAATACATCTAACACAGTAAATTTGAGGCTATCAATGGTGGACATGGATGTATTTATGGTATGGTGTGGTTATCCAAAAAAAATTTATTACCTTTTCATCAAATTTTCCTTCGGAAGCAGACTTGAGTATTTCATCAATACGACCATGGACGTGTTCCTCTGATGGCGTCTCAATCTATACATAAAAATAAAAACTTTTATTACAACTGAAGAATATATTTTAACTGACTTCATACCAAACAACAAATAAAAACAACCATTCTATCATGAGAAATTTTCACTTAAAGCAGGTTGTACCAGAATAAAGGAGATTTTACCTTACTATGCATTTGAAATCGATAAATGCCATAAAACTTCAAACAAATGGATGTAACAAATTCCTTCATTCCTTCAAGATGACATCGTACAAATTTTCATGAGACCAACAGTTTTTCAGAATTTCCGACTAAAATTTTGCGAATAGAGAATTATGGAAGATTTTTAGTGGATGGCCTATAGTCCGTTTTTTCATTTCTTGATTTTATTCTCTATTATGAAAACAACGCTTATGCATATGAAACATACTGGTGAAAATATATTTATACAGACAATCTTTACTGCTGCCTTACCGTCACACAATCGAAGATTCGTTATCAAAATCAGAAGAATAATAGGAAACACACCAACACAAATAGCCCCAAGGAGGAATTTGCAAAACAAATGTGCTCAGGAGCCATTTATTCGCCGCTAAATTACAATCAAAATTTCCTTCTACTATACATTTTATATATCCTTGTCAAATCCTTCTCTATCAATGCTGAATATATAGCTCCCAAGATCAAAATATTGAAAACATTTTTTTTTATAGATAAACACACTCAAATTTAAAGAAAAATACCACATCATTAGACAATCAAGTATGACATCAAGGATGTTAATTAGGATGAATATATTATAACAAGGATGTGATTAGAGAAATACCTCAATATATTAATATCAGTTACAGTCGCATTCAAAATAACTAAGATGACATCCGTTAACCACAAAGAAATCAAAACGAAGAACCAGGTCTATCAAATACCAGTTGATGGATTTTTAGCGATGTCTTCTGTAAATCTTTTAATTAAGTTACCTTTCATTTAGAAATTGATATAGCTTATGTTAACACATACCTTAGGTTTAAGGATAGCTCCATGACCAAGACCAAACTTCTCAGCAACTTCGGGAAGGTAGTTTAGGAGTGACATACTTTCGTTGACAACCTTGTTTAAATCTTTCAAGTGTTGAAGCAATTTTGGACGCAGTGCTTCTGCTTTATCTTCATCTCGGTTCCTCACATGTTCAAAATGACGAAGACTAAAAAATAATATTTATAAAACACATCTTTCTTTAAAAAAATATTTAGATGCCTTTTCAAGAACATACTTTGGAACATACATGGGTGAACCCATGCAAAACGAATTTTTTGTCAGCCAACTCCAGGATGTCATAAAGCATAGAATTTGTCAGAAATACAATATTTATTGAATAAGAACAGATTACCTATGGACTCTATCATGTTCACAAGCTTGGATGAACAGCCTAACAGATTGAAGAATATTCTCAGCATCAGCAGGTTTAGCTTCAATTGCAGCCAGATACGAAATCATAGCTGTTCGTTTTTGCAATGCAATTTGACTGTCAATGCATTGAGCATGTTCAGCACGAAGTCGATTTTTCTCTTCTTTAGATTCGTCTTCAAGTGCTGCAAGGGTTTGACGGAACACCTCTAATGTTCCTTAGAAAAAAAATATAACTTATTATTGAACAGATTTTTTAAGTTTAAAAAGTGTAATGGTGCTCTCATGAGAGCTTGAAACAGACAAATAAGTGGTATTTATAAAAAAATTCTTTTAAGTCATTGATAATTCCAGTTTTGGAAAAATCATAAGAAAAAAAATGTCATTTAATGCCATTTCAGATTAACTAGGCTCATTTTTTGAAATCATAAAGTATTTTCTAGCATTAAGCAAAATTATATCAGAATCAAAATTTTCTCAAAATGAAAATAAAAAAAATATTTTTTGACTAAATGCTACCAGTTTTGGCTTTGGATGAGGGAAAACGAGAACTTCCCCCTAGTGGTTGGCTAAAAAGGCCAAAATAAACTTTAAAACATTAGGTCAAACTAAAAACAATAAAAATATCACAAAGAAATTTTAAAACATCTTGTTTAGATTTACATCCTATTTAGAAAAAGTACAGAATTTAACATACTCTTCATTTTTTCTTCAGCCGCCACAGGATCTTTAGCTTTAAGTTTGTTGTACCGTCTCTCAGCTTCATCCCACTCGTCAATAACAGCAGCTATTTGGTTGCGATGACGATCTTCCATAAGAGCTTCCTTTGTCAAATAATTTGAACGATCACAGCCTATGATAAAAAAACAAATTCAAATAAAACACTAGTGAAAATCAAGCTTCAAAAACATCCTAATAATTACATCATAAAATTGAAAAAGGTCATTTTCTGAACCAAATTTGAGGTGTTTCGGGGACTGTGCAAGTGGCAATAGTGAGCGCTTCTTCTTCATTCACACTTGCGTGCTTTACACACTTGTCAAAGATTTGACTAGGCTCAAACTATCGAGCGCCTAGTTTCATCTTTAGTATATAATTGCATTCATTTTTGTGCTATAAGTTTCACTTTGTGCTGCTCTGCCTCACGACATTATCTTGCGCTGTAAGCAAACGGTCATATTGAAACTGAAAAAAAGACCCGTTCTCATAAGGGTCTGTTTATAATCATATATAACATAATTTTAGAAATCCCGTTCTTGGAACACTTAGCATAGAATAAAAATTTACCATCCATGCTAAAAATATTGTCAACTTAGCAAACAAACTGTTGGGTTTTCGGAAGAACTTACTATAAAAGTTTTGTTATTGAAAACAGTTTTGTTTTTCATGTTACTATTTTACTCTTAGAGAAGAGCGTTCTATTTGTTAACTTGAGTGAATTACCAAAAAAGATTTTTTTTTTCATTTTAGGTTGAGTTTCTTCTTGACGTTTTCTTTAACTCCTAACTTAAGATTAATGAATAGCATGAGCATCCTGAAAACTGCAAAATTATTAAACCTTAACTACATGGGTTAAAGTGCAAAACTTTTAAACTAATTTATTGTTTCTGAGCCCCGAAATTAACACGAAATTAATTTAAAAAAAAAAATAAATAAAGAATTATTTATAGATGTACATACAATTTGACCATTTATTCTATTATAATTTTGTGAATATTTTTTTACAAATCCTTTCTCACCTTTAGTTTCTAATGGAATATATGATTGAAATTTCTTGATGGCAGCTGCAAATCCTTCTTGGTTTACTTCTTCTTTTTCTGGTACCTTTACATGTGGTTTAGGACAGCACACATACTCAACACCTAAAAAAAAAAAAAAAAAATGAAAAAAATGAAAAAAGGTCACAATTAAAAAACAATTTTATTTTGTAATTTTGCAATTACTGCAGCACAAAAAATTTGCCACAATTTTTTAAGTCACATAAACAATCACCTGTAAAAAAGTCTGTTTTACAGGAAAGCAAGATTCCATAATCTTTCAATACCATGTCACCATGTTTAAAAGTGCAATCCTTAGCAGCTTCAATCTTCCAATCATCATGAGATAAGCATCGTGTTTCATCATGAATATGATCAAACTTGCAACCGTCTGGCACCATCAATGCATCTGCTTCATACTCATTAACTAAAAACATTGTAATGTTTCAATAACATATCACAAGCTTACATGAGCAGCATTGATAAATTTAAATATAACTCAAAACTGATACTCTTGAGCATATTACCCAACAAAAAGACAGAAAATCCTACTAACAAACAAAGTTCACAACTTATGCCATCTTTCACCTTACAGAGGAAATTCTAGAAATAAGGAGTTCTTTTACAAGCTTTTGTTGCAAAATTTTAAAGTTTATTTTACAGAGACTAAAATAAAATAAAACTTAACAAATTTTTAAAATAATAAAATTTAGAAATTTTCATGCACTTAACTTACCTAAACATCTGTAAGGTACAACTTTTTTTGCTGTTTTACATTCTGAGACACCAGGATCACACCAATTGTTGATTTGAACTGGTGCATTTGATTCAACTACATTAGTTATATTCAAACTTTTGTATTTTAACTGACAGTATCTGCAAACAGAATGAAAAGCGTAAACAATATGATTTTGAGGATAAATATGATTATCAATAAATATAGTAACTGGACCTTTTAAATAACTATTTTGTTGGCAAGCGAATATCGTAATAAGTTATAATTAAGTAAAAGAGAAAAAATTCTTCGTTCAGGTCATCAGAGTTTAAAGTTTAGAAAAGAAATCCCTAGCAATGCAACAGAAAAAATAACAAAGTTGCCAATAATTATTCAAATTTTTTTTATTTTAATTATTTATAGGTTATCAGAAGTTTCGTCAGTCGTGCCAAGGTTTAGTAATAAAATTTTCCAACCATTTTGCATCTCTAAGGCTGTGCATAAAGATTCTTCAGAAGGACAGCAATCAATCAATAAAAGAAAAGTGTTATTTTATTTAAAAAAATTATGTATAAGGTTTAGATATTTTAATAAATGTATACTTTTTAACATCTTCTTTATTTGCATCACAGAGTGATGTACTTTCACTGTCAGCTATCCAAGTATTGGTTTCCAGGTCGATATAAAATGGTATTTTGCCACAGTTAATTGCAACACGAGGTTCGTGCCCATTTGTTGCTTCAAGAAAATCGATTACTGATGATGTTGCCACAGTAATATACAGGAAACACACAAACAGCAGTAACTTTTTCATTATTTATTTTTCTTTGTCTTTTAACAGTTTATTTTATTTGTCTACAAAACTAAAAAAGTATGCAATCTTAATATAACTTCACCATAAATTAAATCTCAAGGTTATGACTGAAGATTAAACAAGTTTTCATTGATTTACATGTATTTAAAACTAATTCTCAACTTCATTTCCTAATTTCATTATGACAATATAAATAATCATATAAATTTGTTTTACCAAGTATAAATTAAAAGAACAATAAAGCAAATGGCTTTAAATAATATAGAAAAAAAGAAAATTTTACCTTTGAAAGATAGTTTTGTGAATTTTAACCTATCTAAGAATATCATATTGTTTTCGACAAAACTACGATAAATAAATTATTCAAAATAAAGGATTTATTATCATCCATTACATAATTGCAGGAGTTTCAAGAATCACTTTTTGTAATCAATCATACCCTATCTAATTTAGCAAAGGACAGCAATTATAAGTTAAACAAAAAAGTCCTGACTGACCATACTTTTCAAATCAATCTTATTAAAATCATTCTTCAAAAGCAGCAGCATTCCAAAAAAAAAATGCCAAAACAAATGTTATTGATCTATGCATTAAACAAATAAAACTTATGCACATCAAAAAACGTTTTCTGACTTCACATCATACCCCTTATAAACATAGAAAATTTGAAAATCACTCAAGCATAGATATCCCATAATGCTTTGGAATATGACACCATTCATTATGCATGCATAATGGCATTAGTGACATCATAAATCCTTATTATAAAATTTCCTATATCTTAACTACAAAGCATTTTATTTAATTAAAATAACTTTCAATATATTTTGAAAGTCATAATTCCATCATAATATACAAAGAAAACAATATAGAGTTACGTTACGTTTTGTACTAACTAAAAAAGTTTAACAAAAAATAAAAGAAAATTAAGACAAGTAAATGACACCATAAGGTTTTTAAGGGTTTTTTTCTATCTAAAGTTTTTACCAATGCTTCAAAAGTTAAATTGTTTAATTGTATTTATGATGATGACTAAATTGCAGGAAATGCTTAAAAATGCTCTTATTTATTCATATCAACCATTTTCCATTTTAAGCTTTCGTTTCCTTTTTTATAGAAAGAAGGTTTGAATACTTGGAATTAGGAGAGTCAGAACAATTATTTTGTTAATAATCTTTTAAATAGTAGAATCAGTATCACCTATTCAAAATGGAAGAACCAGTAATTACCATTTTTACAGTGAAATTTGGTGACAGCCCTTCCAATTGCCTAATATTCTCTTTATTATGTGTGACCAAATTTCAAAGCTACCACCACCCAAAACACTCTTTGGAATTCACCACTAAAATCTGTACATGGGTAAGAATTATACTTGTTATTAAAGTTTCCAAAAATTCACGTTCATAAGCATGAGTGTAATTTATGATTTCAAAGAACTCAAAAAACTTTAGTGTTTTAACAAAGGAAAGCCAGGGCATTTTTAAAATTAAAAACGTTATCACATTTCATGCTTCAACATAAATATTAACAATGAAACCTAGAAAATAATACAAACAATTTTTCACCGAATCAATAAAAAAACTTAAACATTGCTGTACAAAGACAGGCACTCATCTAATCTTTATTTCCTAATATGTGAAGTATATATAATTTGAATCCTTAACTTATACCCTACATGAATCAAAAATTGGATCAGTGCAGAAAACTTTCAGAATACAAGTTTAAAATAAAACACAAGTTAATCAAGAAACCACCATCAAAGGAAAAAAAATCCATCTATTGCGAAGTGATGTGCACCATGAGTTTGAAGTGTGCAATCAGATGCTTTTGCTACAAGCTTTACACTACTTTGCTCCACTTTTGACGAGATTTTTATCAAGATACTGCACATCTTTATTTTAATTCTTGCAGCTTCAAATCGGTGCTCAAGGCAGTTTTGACCTCGATCCCTTCCTCAGAATTCCAGCTCACTATTCATTTGGATTAACAGTGTCATGTTCATCTAATTATGCCCAGAATAATGCTTAGCCATTATACCACCATGATATAACATTTATATTCAAATGTTTGAGCATTTCCCAGTCAAATAGCAGCCTTTTGAAGTTTAGATCTTTAAAGGAAATTTTAATTAGAATTTATTTGTTTTCTTTGATTTCAGTGGAGGCATTGTCTTGAGAATATTGTAGTTAACTCTGTTGATCCTTGGTAATTTTTGTTTGTTGGAGGTCTTTTATCATGTGGAACACCTCCCACAATTTGAAAATCGGGTGGAGTCACTACAATTGGAATAAAGAGATTAGATGAAGCTTCTGTTTGCATATTGACAAAGGGTACTTTATTATATGTAAGAAGAGAAATGACTGGAAGAACAACTAGTATGGCTGAAACTTCTGCAAGAATATCAACGAGAAGAAGTATATCATTGCAACGAGTAGTTTATGATAACTGCCAAAAAAGTTTTGGAATATTTTTTTCTTTTGTGTTTTTGTATTGTGTTGTTCAGTGCAACGAAAACCAAAAATCTTGTGATTCAATTCACAGCTGGATAGAAAATATTTATTTACAATGGCATAATCACCTTATGTTCATTCTTTGCCTTGATGCTCAATTGATATAAACCTTTCAAATAACAGCTTATCTGAGTACTTAATGACTTCATAATCAAAACCTGTATGCATATTGTCAGTGAACAGAAAAATCAAAATCAGATGATAAAGTTTTCAAGGATCAATCTATCAAAACAAAAAAATCATGCTCCAAACACAAGAAATACACACCGTAACTGATGGTAATCTTTAAGGGAATTTTCTTAGTTTGCATGTTTCATTATAGTACTGAAAAGGGAAATTCCTAGGATACATTAAATTGCTGAGAACGATTTCATCTTTATTGTGCTGAAGAAGGAATTTCCCAAGGATATATTTCATCCTTGTGCTGAAGAAGGAATTTCCCAAAGATATATTTCATCCTTGTGCTGAAGAAGGAATTTCCCAAGGGTATATTTCATCCTTGTGCTGAGAAAAGAATTTCTTAAGGGTAAATTTAATGGTTATGCTGAAAAATATATATTTTACCACATTGCTGAGAAAAGAAAATTTTGTATTCATTCATCTTTTTTTAGCTAATTTGAATGAATCTTTGATATCCAAACTAAATTAAATTCCAAACTATTTTAAACAACCATATCATATCGCAAGAAATATAACAGTCACCAAATGTCCAATAATATCATATTGATTCTACTATGTTTCTGCATTCACAAGACTTCTCTGTATAGTCCAGTCAAAACCGATTTTTTTTTCTTTTTTTTTTAGGACAAAATACCAAAATATGGAAATTCCAAGGCTTATATTGCTGGTGTCTTGACTACTAAGGTAATCAAACTTCAGGATTTGGCAAAACTCAGTGATTCAAACTCCAGATTGCAAAATATGATAACCATTCTATATAATAATGAAGGAAATTTGAAATACCCTTCAAAATTAAAAAAAAAAAAAAAAGTAGGAAAACTGAGTCACCTTAAAATGCACAACACAGTTTCATACATTACTTTATAATAGACATATTAAACATTCTTTATAAGAACTATTATTTTATTTAAGATATTTATAAACAAGAAAGATAACGAAATCCACGAAAAATACTATTCAGTACTTTATCATTATGATCTAATAATATTTTGAACTAAATATATTCTTGAGAATCTTTAAATAATGAATAATTTATGATTTGAAGAGCATCCTGAATTACTTCATTTAAAATTTATTAATAAGAAGAAGTATCCTTATAACAACCATATATCAGTACAAAATCATTATGTTCAATCTTAAAAAGGGAATCTTTGAAAAAACAGTGATATAAAAAAATTTTAAATAAAGGAAATCTGAATAAAATCATCCATCGTTTGGTAAACTTGATCAGTAAAAAAAAAAAAAAAAAAAAACACAAAACAAGCACTAAGGTGTAAGTGCCTAAATTCTGATACTCAAGTTCTTCCAAATAAATAAAAATTACTGCACGTGTGTCCAATTTTAGTTGCAAAATCCATACGGACTATTAATTCCATTATATGTAGCTGCATTGTGGACAAACTTTTTTATAAATGAAGTGATACCTAAAACAACTAACTTAACAACTCTTAAAGATGTGTATGCTCATTTAAAAATAGGTATATCTTTAAAATCCAAAATTTAAAAAAAATAAAAAAATCAAGAGAAACTCTTCATTAATAGTGAAAGAGTTTGGATAAAAAACAAAATTTAACTTATGCTGTATTAACAAAAAAATTTATAATTTATTAAAAAAAAGGAAAAACTTGTAGTTTTTTTTTTTTTTAGAAATTACAAAGAAGTAATATTTTATTCATAGCTGAGTCATAGGACATTGAATGCCAATGCAAGTAAGCTTTTGTAAACTAAAATTTTATGAAGAAAATAACATCTTTAATATATAAAACGAAGATTTGTTTAAAAAAATTTAACTCATCCTTGATGTAAATAGATCAAACTGAAGCTTGCTATGAGTAAGTGAGTGAGTAAGTAAGTGAGTGATTAAGTGAGTTACACCACCAATCACAAACTAAAAGTTTTAAACAATTTAATTGGCAAAAAACAAAATTGATGATGGGGATAGTTAAAAAAAAAGCATGTGGATAGCAAAATCGATTTACTTTATTTAACGTTGGTCAAATTACATAGTGAGAAAAATATATGCTACAATATTTGAATGCTAATACAAATCAATCAAATTTTTTTTTTATTATAATATTGTATATTCACAACTTGTGTTTCTTAACTAATTTTTTAAAACAAAAAATACAGGGAGAATTTTTTATGTAGGTCGGAAGGGTGTTCCAGAAAAAACAGGCTTTAAAAAGAAGTGCATTCGTGCCGTATGTAGTAGTTTTAGCTGAGGGAAGAACTAAAATCTTATCAATCCTCAGCGAATAAAGTATATCTTTTATAAAAAAGTTTTCCCACATTAATCATTAATTCTAGGTTAAGTTTGTTAATCGACTTAAAGCAACTCGTCAAATGGTAAATTATAATTCTGATTGATTAATATAAGTGTACGTTTATGAATCAGCAGGTAGTCAGTTTTCATACAACACCCAAATTAAATTGACAAATAAAAATTGGACAAGAATATAGCTATTTACAGGTTTTCTCATTTGATTAGTGTTCTTATGGTTCCTCATTGCAACCAAGCAAGATAACTTAATATTGGCTACAATACAAATATTACGTATATACTCCAAAAATTTTAATGATAATCATGACTCCTAATAATAATACTTGTTTCTTCGCTAAAATTTCAACACAAAAAATATTAAATAAAATATTATACGGCACGTTAACCACTAAAAACAGTTTGGAACTTTGTGCTAACAACCATTGAATTGTTATGGAACCAGTTTTGGAGTCTACCGAAATCATAATACAGACGGTTTCCAGCGTTAAAGGTGTTATCATCAGCAAAGTCACAAATGTCAGTTTCAAGTAGGTAAAAAGAATATACCGTTTATTAAAATATTAAATAAAAGATTTCCAGGATTAGAACCTTGAGGAACTTCCAACCATTCACTGAACATTGAGTTCAGTTTCACGCTTTGTTTCCTGGAGAAGAATTAGCCTTTTATAAGTTTGAGATTATTATAAGAAAAGCCGTATGCTGCAAATTTAGCCAGAAGGCTGCGACGTATACAGTCATATGATTTAGAGAAATTAATAAGAATTGCAGCTAAAAATCTTTTTCTATCAAGAAATTTTTGCCACTTTTGGAAAAGACAAAACAAAGAGTGTTGGATAGAAAAACCTTCACGAAAACCACAAAGGGGAGCAAACTTATCTTTTCAAAAACTGGGACAGTAGGCAAGGTACTTATGGGATGATAATTCCCTTTGTTTGCAGTATCCCCTTTTTTATGGACAGGAATGACATCAGCCCATTAAAAAACTGCTCTGTAATCAAGTACTCCAATGACACAGTTATTTAATGCTTTGACAAATCTTTTTATGTCATCCAGAATAAACTGATAGAAGATATGGAGATATCTTCTATATTATTAACATAAACATAGAAAAAAAAGTCAATATTATTTATTAATAGCAAACGACTAACAAAAATAGACCTGAAAATTACCTATAGAGAAACTATTAACTTTATAAATTGAAAGCTTTGAGAGAGTGTGCTCACTAGATTTAAGATAATAAGCCAGCTAAGAACATTGTTAACAAATGTGCAGCTGTACCTCCAATTGAGGAATGTGCTCTTCTTTATAATGTCAACATATCTGCTTCTCAATACTAAATGATTTGAACTGTCTGCATGCGGAATGGTGTTGACTTTCCTACTAGAAATACAATCGATCATATGAAAGGTACCTTCCGCCCTTCTATCACCAGTTTTCGGTTGAAACGTATGGTAGATATTTTGTGATAAATATGTCTGAGCAGAAGTTGAATGGTGGTGGTATATACTTGTTGGTAGGAAGTTCAGCGTTAATGGTTCTGGATCACATAAAGTCTGTCTGCAGCTGATGGAAGCAACTCCACATCTTCATACTCAGAAGAACAATAACTTTCTCCTTATGTGCTATGCTCCCCTGGAGCTTCACAGAGATGTTGCTGTTTGGGTCAACACAGTTCCTAACAGCACTTCCTATGCTCCAGTCTCACAAATTCGAACATCAGGGTGATGGTAGACCTTCTGCAATTTGTGTCACAGCTCACGTGATGAAGCTAATAATGCGGATGGCATAGCTACTGGTTTTGATATCACCAAGGAATATACAATGGCATAAGCTTGTTGAGAGTAAAATTGTTTACAACAGTTCTGAATGACAAGGACAACAACATAAACACCTTATTTAAATTTTTTTTCTGTGCTATATTTCAATTTGAGATCACTTGACTTTGTACAGCAATTTTTTATCACCACCAGTGTGTTCAGAAGGATTGGATTTTCACAAACAACTGACTAGTATATTTTACATGATTACACCCTGATATTTGATTTTTTACCATGGTTAAGACTAAAGTTTAAATTTTTAAGTACTGGAGGTCATATTTCTTTATCTTAAACAGGGAAAAAATTTATAACAGTTTTGTTAGAAAACACTAAATGGATAAAATAACACACTCCCAAAGTCACTAAGGACAAAAGTGTCCTCTGTGATTTAATTACAAACTTGATTGGATCCCTAAATTTAGGAGTGCGTTTAAATAAATGTAGACTGTAGACCTATTGTAATTTTAAAATATGCATTAATTTACATTGGATCGATAAATTTTTAAGATTAAAGTTTTAAAGTGCCAATTTACACGTGAAATTTTTATCCAATCGTAGTAATTGAAATTGAAAAATGACTTAATTGGTAATAAAAAAGGTATATTTTTAGATAAGGATAATTTTTTAACTTGGACCTTAATACGATTTTGAGATAAAAAAAAATAACAAACTAGGGTCACTAAATCTAGCATGCTTAATTTCTTAATCTTATTTTAGAATTTAAATAGATAAACATGCTTGAAATAATACAACAATGCTTAACCATAGTGTACAAGGACACAACTACTCATATCTCAAACAAATGGATAAAAAATTCACATTGTATCAAAATACTGGATAAGAATTTAACAGAATCTATAATTCATATTATAATCTTGAAGGTCAACATTATATTTCTAAAGGATAAAATAATACAATAGATATAATTACAATAGTGAATAAAAATGTTACACTCCATGCAAAAAACTTTTATAAAGCTTCTAAATCCTAACCAACTGAAAAACTAGTTTATTTATCAAATACTATCACTGAGCCACAAATACTCTTCTATTGTAATTGGGAAATTTGAATCAAAATCGGCCAAAGGACAGAACACTATAGTAGGTTTCATGAACTATTCTGTTAGCAAATTATAAATGACTTTGCTAACATTTTTCTGTTTTGTTGCTTTCTGTAAGTGTTGGCATTCTATGTATTTCTTATTTATCTCCTGGAGCTATGAAGTTGTTTCGATTTCCAGCAGTACCAAAATCCTTTACTAAGCACAAAAAAAAAAAAAAAAAAAAAAAGGCTCAAAACTGTTTTCAGGTGTAAGTAACATAACAACATTTCCCTTGCTGATTTTCACCTCGCAGTTCGACAACTTCAATGTTGTTTAGGTTTTCAGTTGGAATATCATTTTCTTTGAACACACTATCATCATTATCACTACTGCTGTTACCACTGTTTTCTGTCAGTCCAGTATCCAGAAGTTTGTCAGGCTGGTCGGAACACCTGATGAAATCTCCCATTAAACAGCAATCTTACTAAGTATTTGTTTTGCTCTGCGCCTCTCCGATTGAAAAGGATGAAAACTTATGCTTAGATTGACATCCTTTGATTCCAAATTTTAATTTATTATTGAGACGTGTAGTAGCCAAGCATTACTCAGCTATAAAAAATATTGCTTGTTTTTGTTGATTGAAAATTTATTTTTTAAGTAAACACAAATGTCTTCAAAAAATATGCAATTGAAATTTTCTATAACGATTTCCCTCCTGAGAGAGGTTTTTACTCCAAACCCACTTATGGCATCAACCAAACCCTTGCCATGCCCTAACACACCAAAAATAAACAATGATATTTCTATTTAACTTTGATGCTAAATCTTTGTAAAATCGAAATACATATAAACACTTGTATCGAGTTCAGTAATTATCTGATTTAACACGAACTGTTGTGCTTGTCGCTTCTTCAGTTGAATTTTCTTCCAATTCAAGAAAGTGCTAACTAAATGAGAGGTAAATGTAAAACCACGTTTCTTGTCATCTGAAAAATGATACAAGTATGTATAACCATCTGTAGATTGTTTAATATTAAACAATCTACAAGTTGTACAATGAAGCGAATATTGCTTTTTGTTAAAATGGCTGCTCTGAGGTTCATAACTGTATGATTGAGAAAGATTCTCAGGACTTTGATCAACAGTTAAAATTTTCTTCCAATGTTGCTTATCATTATAAACCTGATATTTTTGTTGCATGTATTTTGATTTAACTGCTTTCTAACCTTTCATACATTTTTTTTTAAGTTGTTTCCACTGTCACACTTTTGCATTTCTGTGAAATTGTTTTCTTGTTGTTCACCAGTGTTATTTTCTGTAGTTGTGTAAGGTGTTTTTGTCACTTCAAACTGACTGAGTTTGACCTTCTCATTTGAGCATTCAAGGTTCATTGGATTGATATTCTTACATTCGTTGCACTTTTGTGAAACATATTTCCATTTGTAAAAACCATTTTCTGTTTTTCCACAGCTGGATAAAAATTCGGTCACTGAGTCTGTCATTATCCTTCTTACCTTGTATGGTCAATGGCTCCATGGTGAATTTGCAATTTAAACATAGTTTACACAGAAAGAAAGCAAGCTCTTTGTCTGATGGATATGTTATAAAGAAAGGCTTCAAAGCCAAAACCTTCCCTAAACTGACTATGATGTCCATATCTTTTAGTTTACTTTGATTTGTCCTAACAGTACATGTGGTCACTCGTCTGTTTGCAAAATAAACTTTTGATTTCTTTATGTTTTTTTGGGTTTCCAATCCAATGTCTTTGTGTTCTAATTTTCTTTGCTTCCTCGTCATCTTTTAATTGGTTGGTCATCTAATATTTGATGGAGAATTGAATAAAATTGGCTAAACTTCTTTTCGTTTTTCAGAGTCTTCAACATACATATAACTTTATCACATACTATAGCTTCTTTTATATAGATTTTTTTTGTGCATTCCACACCTTGCATTATCATACCCAACGCTTTAGGATTTTTTTACAACTTTAATTTTCTTTGGTGTGGATGTGTTAAAAATATTTTAGAGCATATTCTTCTTGCATTTGATTTTTTATAATCTTTCCATTCTAGGCTATTGTTAGGTTCAATTATCAAGGTTGATCCGAGACCAAATGCTGTTTCAAGGAAAGAGATACCAAAGTTGTGAGCAGAGTCACTAGGTGAATGATTGTTTAAAAATTCAGAATCTCTAACAGGGTTGACTAAGACTGTTTCTTCAATATTATTAAAGCCTTCATTGCACATATCAAAATAATCAGAATAATTGTCATGGTCATTGTTTTGTCTATCATTTATTATGTCATTATCATCAACTCAAATCATCAATGACTTGATTAACTTTGTCAATTTGATTAACTGAAGGTTCCGGTTTGGCTTCTTCCAAGATTGAAAAGGTAGGTACAAAGTCTTCTGGGAAATTACAGTTACAAATTTCAACATGTTTGTTGAAATAATCTTTTCTTTTGAACACTTTTTGGCGTCCTGGGCAAACCTTTGCAACATTTTGGTGATGCGCTGTGAGGTGGAACACTGAATCACACTTTGAACACACACATTTCTTCTGAGAATCTCGCAATGTCATCACGACAATAGAACTGCCTAGCTTAGTCAATTACTTCATTTCTTATACCTGTTCTCCTTTTAGAATGTTCATGTGCTATCAAATCCATTGTTTCAGCTAACTTTTTCACTACTAACGATTTCCTTTGTGAGCTTTTTTACTCTACTGACAGCTCTCCTAAGAATTTGTTTTGCCATCTTTGGTGGTGCATTATTGCATTGTTCAAACAGAAATCTTCTACGTTCACGCCATACCTTTGTTGATTCAAATTTTTTCTTTTAAACTCTTGTCCATTTTTTTGTGTTTTGTATTTTTTGAGAGTTCTAGTTCCTTGCCATGACAGAATACCCATGATTAGGTAGATATAAGTCATAAAAACAAAGATATGACCCACTTATTTTTAATATAATATATATTAAAAATAATATATAATATGTAATATATTTTTTTCACAATTTTGGAAAATGGTGTTAAATCATGTCTTTATAACATGATATTAAAATTTTAAATATATTGACTTAGACATCGATCAAAACATAACGCAATCAGGAGCATTCAAGATAGCAAGAATTTTTGAAAAATGTAAATTTCAAATAAATATCATCAATCATATTAAGTTAATGAGTATGGAAAACTACACTCAACTACTAATGATATTTCATAATGTCTAAAATTTATATAAATAATGCACTCACAATAATTAATAAAGTTAGTACTATATACTTTCGGAAAATAAAAGGGATGCTAAACCGCACATTTACAGGTAAATTTACATTTCTGGTCGAGCAGATAAGGCAATGGTTTCTGGATCCTAAAGCTGTGGGTTACAACCCACTTCAGAAGCAATAATTTTCCTTAAACAACTGACATAGCTCTCAAGCTCTCATATTGGTAATATTATTCACTTACAAATAAACTTTTTATTATTTTTACTGCTTCCGTAAAGTGCAGCAATCTCAGTATTTAACGCTTCGTAGAATAACCACATAGCTAGGTGTTTTCTTTGAATTATCAACGTTTATATTTGAATCTAATGGGACCAAAACATAGAAATATTGTTGTGACAGACAATTTTTGGGCCTACCCTCTTGCCACCATTTGTAGCGTGGGCGACGGTGCGCTTTTTTTAAATCGGAAATTTTCGAAAATTATAAAAACGTTTTTAACTTTAAAAATAT
>JAUZNK010017383.1:0-21729 GCA_035046665.1 Euphysa ruthae
ATATGTATATATAGAAGAATCATACAGCAATACTGGTATCTTTTTTTGACTATTCACTATTCATTTTGATAATATAATAACTTACTATATGCCATCATCGTAGTATCTTGAGGTTCCAACTCCACAAACTGGTCTTCAACATCCATGCTGCTTGTCTTTAGTGGAGTATTCCAGTCATTATTATTTGGAGAAGACATATGTCAAATTTGCAATACAAATTAGAAAATCCTAAATTCTGGTGATTTCATTTGGGTTTTTGGTTGTGGGCATATTTAAAGCACGGTTGCATGTTTTTTACAAGTACAAAACCAAGAAAGTGACCAAATTAAAAACCTTCAAAAAGTTATTGGTGGATAACTGGTAAAATGAAAACTGCAAATGAATAAAAAAAAATAAAAGAAGTTTCTGTTGCGATAAATTCTTTGGCTTTATAAAATTGAAAACCACAGAATTTTACTAAAATTGGAAGAAAAATTACGAGGAGTCAGAAATTCAATGAGCTATTTTTTTTAGTAAGAATTTAAAAATCTCTTTAATTCAACTTGTTCAAAACCTTGACACACATAACCTTTTCTAAATGGCCCACATGCTAAAATTAAAGAAAAAATCTTTTTCTGACATAACCATGATATTTAAAGAATTAGAACACAATTTCTGGAGAGATGACAAAAAAAGTAATTTTTGAACCAAGCTTGATCTGTCTAGAGCACCCTGACACGAGGATAGAAAGCTGTAATCTTATGACAATAATTCCATTTTTTTGTCAGTATGCTCTATTCTACAAGGATTACACTTTAAAATATAAGGAGCGAAATGACAGAATTTTAATTTTAAGAATTTACCTGCTTAACCCTTAAAGCTTCACCTTTTAATTTAAATGTTACAAAAAAGGTCTTGTCACTTGTAGCATTGTTTCAATGCGCAACCTTGAAACAATTCTTTAAAAGGTCAAGAATTTACATTCAAATAGCTCAAAATTTCATCATAAATCCATACTTTCTTGAAGTATTATTAACAAAAGTTTGTTTATTAAAAGGAAAAAAGGTCAACATAATGCATAAAACTACTTAGTCTAAATGCAACATAATTAAAACAATTTAATTAAGTTCCTTGAGTTTGGAATAAAATAATTTTGTGCAAAAAGTCAAAACAACCTACGTATTTTCACTTAGAAAAGTTTAAGTGGCACTAAATACACTGGAAATTTCCTGGAAAACCTTCACAGCAATTTTAGAGAAAATCATGTAGCAAAGCCAGATGCGCAGACATGATTTTAAAGACTACTTTTGGATTCACCAAACCTAAAGTTACCAAATTCAAATTTAAGTAATATACTTTGTTTTGGGGAAATTTTAACAAATTCATTTTAAAAATCTAAGTTATCAATTAAAAAAAAACTCTAAGTGGCTAATGGACCCCCAGACTTTTTTTAATCCAATAAACATAATCACATTTTTTAAATTTTACCTTTACAAAAACTCAGAGACAATTAAGGCTTTGCCCTAACAATAAAAAAAAAATTAGAAAAATCTGATTCTATTTTAATTCACAATGGTTTGTGCAGGAGTATTTTGATAACAAATCATTCTTGTTTTATGAAATGTAAAAAAGTTATGAGGGACTAAATGGACGCATACTTTTATTTTACATATTTATTTTTCATAATGTTATCTCCTAGGTTGTATAATATAAATTCCAAGACATGCTTGAGTCATTAAAAACCCTGAATCTGCCAATCATTTCATTTCACTGAATATACAAATAAGTTTTAACAAGTGAACTATGCTGGTCAAAAGAAACCCTTTATGCTGCCACGCTTTGGTAAAAGGCAGTAAGTGCAAAAACAGCAACTTGAGATATTCGCAAAAATCTTCTCTTTTTTAAGAAATAATAATTTCAAAAAATGTATCTCCTATTTTTATACTAAAAATACATCTGGTATATGCGTGGAATATATTTTTTTTTCGATTTTGAGAATTTCTTGAGATAATGTTACTTACCCCCCATTTTACAAAAGCATAATTAGAAAGATGTTAATTTTTTTTCCCCGAAGGAAGTAAATACAACTTCAATGTATTTATTTCATAATTAGGACTGTTTGAGTAAAGGTTTTACAAATAAAGCTTTAAAAATAGAAACAAAATTAGTTTTTTATTTTAATGTTTATCCTTGTTGTTAGTTCTTGTTATGCTGTCTATTATCTTGTCTTGTAATTTTCATAGTCTATGTATATTTGTTTTTGACAGAATAAATACCTACTTGCTCACTTAACAGAGTTAATTTTGTGACATTATTGGTTTTCTTAGATAATGGTACACCTCTGTACCCAGTGCAGATGTCTATTGCCATTACTTCATTGTTAACTCTGGTAAGTCATTTTTTACATAAAAGAAGAAGACCAAAAATGCTCATCATTCACAAATTCTAAGATGTTTTTGTTTCGCCTGAACACTGCGTAAAAGTGGTTTATCAGAGGCAAACTTGCCTTATGCCGTATTTTTATCTATAGAAATCGGAATACTTTAAAGAAACCACATTAAATAACATTAATGAAATCTGGAAAGTCATTCACATTTATTAAAAAAATAAAACAACCAGTTTGCAGTTTCAAAAGTTATTTTTTAGCATTAGAAAAGAAGCTATTGTTTCTACTTCCTTTTACCACAATAAATATTTGCGATTTAATTTCTTTTACCAAAGTATTTAGGGTGTTTTTTGTTACTTACCCTTTTACCAAAGGAAACGTCTGATATATGTGACTTGCTTCCTTTTTAGTAAAGTTAACAGTATTTTGGTATTACTTACTTCCTTACACCATGCTAACTTTGGCTATAAAGACACTTTTTTTTGAAAAAATGAACACCACCATTAGGTTGAGCGTCAAAAAAGATTTTTGAAAAAATGTCACTTACTGCCTTTTACCAAAACATGGCAGTTAAAAAAAATGAATGTAATTTTAAAAAATTAACTTTTGAACATTAACTTTTGGTTCTAAAATTAATATATATGGGCCAAGTATCCAAAAAATGAGCTTATACCCTATATTGGTCAAAAGAAGCCCTCTTGTACTCCACTTACTTCATACTAAATTTCAAGGAAATACATAAAACGGTTGTAGTGAGAATCAAAAATTTTTGGTCAAAGAACCAAAAAAAATAGTTTTCAGCAGGTGGCCATATAGGTCAAAAGAAGATTTTGATAGTCCCCTTTAGGTAAATTTTTAAAAATTATAAACAAAGCAATTTCTGGTCAAAAAATGACCATCTTCGGGCCAAGTACCAAGAAACAAGGCAGGTGGTCAAAAGATGTCCTCTAAATTTCAGAAAAATTTACCAAAAAAAGTGTTTTTCTTTTCCACCCTTTTTGTCCAAGAAATTTGTCCAAAAAAAAAAAACAAAAAAAAAAAAAACAAAAAAAAAAAAAACTAATAAACATTTACTGAGAATAAGCATTACAGATAAAAGAAGCGAATTGACAAACCAACATTGGTGAATTAATAGGACCCTTGCTTCACCAAGGGTCCAAAAAAAAATGTTTCTTATAGCATTAGTGATAGTTAAAATGTCCAGGCTAGGCCTGTTATCACTTCCCATACACTTATGGGGCACTTAAGTCACTGTTATATTTGATGCTACAAAACAGATATTTTACACAAAAAATGTCCTTAAGACCTCATAACTAGTATAAAAATTAAATGTAAAAGTTGATGATGAAAATAACAGAAGAGAAAACTTTAAGCTCTTCCTTTCTTTGACTGTGTGACCAACTAATACAAAATCTATGTATCTGCGCAAATTTTTTTAAATATCTTCAATACTTTATTTCTAAAATATTGAAAGAAATATATTTTTAAAACCTGTAGCAAATGCTGTTTGCCAAGATAATACTAAGTAAGAGCTGCTCAAATTAACCAATCCTTCATGCAATAAAATTACAGTTCCTGAGAAGGAGTCTACCATCATCAAGGAGTCCATCTAGTAGGACACTGATAACACTAGTGTAAAAAATTTCTCATAAGAAAAACTATAAAAAGGAATATTGGTTGAACTTCAGCATATTTAAGAATCAATCAACTAAAACACAAAGAAAAACTAAGAATTTGCACAATAACAGTGTGTCTTATATACTTCCAGCATATTTACATTATAACATAAAAACAACTCCATAGCAAGGAGGAGAGTGCACCAACAATAAACCTGTACATTACTGAGAAAAAATAAATTATCTAAGCATCATCACTCCTGACCTGCACATATCTACCTTGCATTACTTTACCGATCAAAAATTACTATTGGCATCAATTTTTATCAATTATTAGTCTGAGTAATTTTTTACGGCCAAAATATTTTATTTAGTCTAATTGCATTTTTACTATGACAAAATGCATTCATTGAAAAGACTTAAATTTAAGTTTCATAAATTGTTTTCAGTTTTGCTTATTCGTTGGGTGACTAATTTTTGATGTCAAAATCTGAAAAAACAACCCTTTCAAATTTTTAGTTATAAAAAAATCATGACAGTATGAGTATGCAAAGTACATTGTGAATATTGAGTCTGAAGATTTAAACATCTGAATATTTGCGTTAACCCTCAATAATACTCAAATAATTATGCCAATACTAATCAAAATACATAGTGAACAGTATGAGAATGTGTTTATAATTAACCATTACATAATCAGAATACATTACATAACAATTAATACATACACTGGATTTTTTCTTAACTAAAAACATGGCACAAAATATGCTTGGTATTGTTACAAACATATGATAATGTTTTATTTAATATTGATTTTTAACTATAACTTTGATCAAAAAACATACATGTTAGACCAGGGAGCTAGTTTATACAGTGCTTAAATAATTACTTAACTTAGCTATTAAACTTTGAACTCTACATATTTTATGAATAAAAGTAACAAAGTCCCTTATCTATTACAACAATTGTTTCACAATGGTGATAACCACATTCTCAAACATAAATACATGTTGGCATAACCTCGATAAACCAGTAAACAGGGGTTTAAATTGTAGTCCAAAATCTAAAAAATATATATGAAAAATCAAATAAATAAAAAATTAAGGATTATCTAAATTAACATCAAAAAAATAATATAAAAATTTGAGAGTAATGAAAAAATTATTTATATATAAATCAATAAATGCTGGCAGATAAAATAATTTTCATTGATAAACTAATAGTTATACATACATATAATATATTATAAGACATAAGCACTCGGCATCAAATAATTTAAATAGCAAAGCAACAAAAATTTGTCTGCATTAAAATAAAGTTAAAATTTGAGTTGTCTGCTCAAACTCTTCTTCAACATATAACTATCATATCAAATCCATGTCAAAAAAATTTGATAACAGAAAATGGCAGTTTGAATGTCTTAATTACACCTTATGTCAGTAATTACATATATCAAAGTATAATTGGGCTGGAATATAAGCATATATTTGGTGTTAGATAAAGCTTTCTTTCAAGACACACTTGACACCTGCCACATAGAAATACATCAGGCCAAATAATGATTTTTTTCAGAAAACAAAACTGAAAACATTTTTTATGACTGCAAACCATTGCAACGACTTTCAAAAGAATCAGTAGCTTAGCTTTTAGTGAAGTGGAACATTATTGGGAGTGGATTCCACTGGTTTTATTCCAAATGCACCATGGGAAACCATGAACCATTTTTTATTGGCTTATATCAAAATTCATTTTCAGAACTTTGCACATGTATAAACTAAAATAATCAAAATCATTTTTATGAGTTTTCTTCTTAATTGCTGTTTCAAAATAAAAAAATTAAATGTTTCAATATAGGAAACTTTAGTATCCCAATGAAGATAGCTTTTTACAGGCTGGTTTAATAAATAACGTAAGATTAAAAGTATGCATCCTTATTGAAAAGAGAGCAAATGCAATAAGGGATGTCAATTTAAGGTGAAATAGCATCTCAAAGGACTACTATTAAAATTTTAGAATAGCAGTTTAATTAAATATCACTATATAGTTTTTCGAAAATTTCTTTACTTTTTTTAAAAATCTGCTCTATTATATTGAAAATAAATATAAAGAATCGGATATAATAAAACATTTTATAAAAGAATTTTTTGTAAAATGAAGAGCAGCAAGAATAATATTTAAACTCTTAATTATTAAAGTCCTACATAAAAAAACATGTCATGTAAACAGGCTTGGCAGTGAATCTAAAAATTTTTATTAACTAAATATTCCTGTAAAATTATGACCAAATAATGGGTAGATAAAAAATATTTAATTGCATCCTTTGATAGATTTTTTTGAAAATATTGTAATTTATTTCCAAGATGAAAAGATGCACAATTGTGAAGCCTGTGAAATTACCTTAAATGTATAAAGGAATTTTTCTAGGGCAATAGAACTAGAAAACTAAGGTATATATATATTTTTTTTTTAATCTAGTATACCTTATATAAATAAAGTAACTCCCACAGTAGTGTGTTATTATCTTAGAGTTACTTATGATGAAGTGAGTCTAAGTTCAACCGTTAAAATATTTCTATGTAAATACAACTGAACTGAAAAAACGACTACCCTTAGAATTTACCAAACATTTTCATTTTGGCTCTAAAATCAAGAACTTCAGGTTCAACCACACTCTGATTCACAACAGGGTGGGTAGAAGAACCTATTTTTATATTATTGTTTTGATATCCATTAGAAAATTGTCTATTTGTACGGGGAGAGGTGGGACTGGATATACTTTTAGGCGGTGGTGGGCGTGGTGGTGCATCATCATCGTCTGATGATTCATGCAATTTTAAATTCATTGAAACCGCTGGGAATTTATGTATGGATGGCTTTTGTCTCTGTTTCATCACGTCTGTAGCTTTAACAGCATCTAGCAAAACTGATGAGGGACCTTGTGTGTTCACTTTTACGTTTTTTGGTTTAACTGCGGGTGGTTTTGACTGAGATCTACGTCTTTCAGCTTCTTCATATTCCTGAGACTCTCTAATACGCCTGAAAAATAAGAAAAAAATATTTCTAAAGTCAACTTTATGGTAGTTAAAAAAGGTTTTATTGACCAGACTTCATGTAAATTGTTGTAAAACTCTCATTTGTAAAATCTCTGAAAAAGTACTTAAAATTTGGATTGCATTATTACTTATTTATCAATGATTTTTAGAATTCATTTTAAATAAAAGTAAAAATTAATATATAATAAAATTTTTAAGTATATAAATTATATAAATTATTTGTTCTCCAATTTAATCAAAAAAGTAATAATAAATGAAAAACAGCATTTAGACTTATAGTCTATGCTGAAAAACATTTTTTTTATTTTTTTTTTGTTGCAAAAAATAAAACCGTTCTCCCTTTAAGACTTCATGCAAGCATTCAGAACATTACTATTGAAAGGATTTGGAGAAAAATAAAAGGACCAATTGACAGGTGGGTGATTTGGAGAAAAATAAAAGGACCAATTGACAGGTGGGTGATTTGGAGAAAAATAAAAGGACCAATTGACAATGGTGGGTGATTTAAAAATTTATTTCACTCACCCAAAATTTTATACCATCAAAATTAGCATTTAGAGAATTTTCTGTTTAATTCTTAGGTTATTGTTTTAATTATACCATCTTATAAAACCAAACCCATGACATTTTTCTAAAAATAATTTTAGTTACTCAAATGTTAGTAGATTGTTGTTTTGCAATGCTTTTTTCATTAAGACATGAAATATACTAGATTTACTTGTATTGTTCCATCTGCTGGATTTCCTGTTCTTTTTTCCTCTGTATTTCGTTTAAACGCTGCTGTTTCTCATCTTCTAACCTTTCTTCCCTTTCTTTTTTCAACCTTTCTTGCTCTTTACGATGATTCTCACGCTTGTCACGTTGCTGACAAAGCCATTGCTGTTGTTCTGCAAGCGGATCACTGTCAGGTTTAGAATATGAAGGATGACGTTTTGGAGATGGAGGGCCTTTGGGAAATGGAGGGCGTCTGGGTGATGTGGGGGAGCCACTATGACTAAGTTTGCTATCATTTAAAAGATCCTAAAAAAAAAAAATTAAAGGTTGTCTTTACAAAAAAACATAAAATTTAATAAATATCAGAATATTAATAAAATTGTACAAAAATCTCCTAAGAACATTTCAAAAAAAAATTGAAAGAACTTTTGAAAAATAAAAACTTCCAAACATGCTTGTGTGTGCCTCCTATCTCACTTTTTATCTTATTTAATGATTCATTCTAAATGCTGAAGTTTGACCATTGAGAATTGGAAAAAAACTGCAGAGTTTCTCACTAAAAAAATACCAATGTTTTAAAGAAATACAAATGATTATGCTCAAAGGATCAGCATATATAAAAAAAATTTCAAAACAAGCAATTACTAATCCATAAAAAAAATATTTTAAAATTTAAATCAATTAAAATTTGATATAAGGATGCCCAAGTTTGAATATATTAAGGTATTTTTACAAATTAGGGAGTCAAAAGAAATTTTGGTAAGACTGAAATTTGATAATTTGATACTTTCACTCTACTTAGTGGTCAATCTCAAAGCTTGATTAAATATTGCAGCATGAACCAAAATTCCCTTCTTTTTTTTTATATCAAGAAAAATGAAAAACGCCATGCTGCATAAATATTTTGCAATTCATATAAGTCATTGCATTCACTAAATTAACCTGGCATAACTGCTGAAGTTACAGCTTGATTGAAAGTATATTTTATTTTGTAAAAAACTTATACTGTAAAAGTAAAAATTTTTACAGCATTAGTTTTTAATTTCACCAGTAATAACAGTTGAAAAAAGAATTGTTTACATCAGGTGGTGCCGGAAAGAACTCAAAGTTGTTGTTTGATGGAGTAATGGGATCAGATCTGACAGGTGCTTTTAATCTAACAGGAGTAGTCTAAAAGCAAAATAGCAAGATTAATAAAATCAATAACTATGAAACTAAACAAAAAATATAGAAAAATATCAACAAAAAAATTACCAGGCTTTTAGAGATACCAACATAATATTAAATAGATGACCATCATTTATTTCAGAAGGTCAAATCTTGCTGAGGTATAATATTACTATTACCTGAAAATATCATTTGAAAGTTCCAAATAAAAATACAAAACAACATCAATAGGAAATAATACATACAGTACCCACCAGTAATAAAACATAAATAACAACCTGTTTTTTAAATTCCAAATTCCAGTTGAATTCATCTTTTTTCTTTTTTTCCATTGAATCTACTTCAATTTTCTGTTCTTCTTCAAACATTAACGAATCCATTTCAGCAGCTATAAGCTCAGCTTCTCTTAAAGCATCATCAATGCTGGCCATATCCAGATCAAGTTGAGTAGGTTCTTGAGAATTATTTTTAACCTCTTCTTTATGTCTTTTTCCTTCAGGTAGTATCTTTTTCCTCTCATTTTCTTCCATTTCTTCTCTCAGTCTACGGTCTTCAATCAATTTAAGTTTTTGATTCTTTCGTTCTTCATCTAATACTTTATCTTGTATTTCTTTTCTACGATAAGCATCTTGTCTCATCTTCTCTAATCGCTTTTCTTCAGCTTTTTCTCGATAGCGCATTTCCTCATCTGCTCTTTTGTCTTCAGCTTCTTTTCTAAGATGCTCTTCTATTCTAAGTTTCTCTAAACGCATACGCTCTTGTTGAAGACGTGTCTCTTCAAGCTGTTTCTGTTTAAGAGCTTCCTCTGCTTCTTCTTCTTTACGCCACATTTCTTCTTCTTCAAATCTTCTTCGCTTTTCTTCTTCTTCATATTCACGCTGACGCTGAAGTTCTAATTGCCTGCGCTCTTCTCTTTCTAAACTAAGACGCTGTTCTTCTTTAATTTTATTTTCTTTTTGAATTCGTATTCTTTCTTGTTCTTCAATACGCCTTTGTTCAAAATATTTTTGTTCATTTTCTTCTTTTTGTAACCTTTGTTTCTCAACTCTAATCTTTTCCTTTTCTTCTTCAAGACACAGCCGTTCTTTTTCAGCCTCTATACGCCTTGCTTCTGCTTCTTGTATTAACCTTTTTCTTTCTTTTTCTTGAGCAACTCTAACTTTTTCTTTTTCAATCAATCTTTTCTGTTCTTGTTCATATTCAATACGTCGTTGTTCTTCAAGCTCTAACAGTTTCTTCTTATTATGGAGCTCAATTCGCTCACGCTCCTCAGCTTCTTCCACACGTCTAAGTTCCAGTTCTTGATCATATCTTCTCTTGTTTTCCTCTTGACGTTTTCTTTCTTGTTCTTGATCATAACGCTCCTTTTCAAGTCGAAACATTTCCTCTTCTTCAAATGCTTCACGTTCTGCTTGTATCCTTTTTGCTTCCAACTAAACAAAGGAACGATAGGTAACTGTAATTCCTAAATTACTAAATACTGAAGATGCATTGAACCAAATTTGGTTCATAGACGCAGGTCAAAATGTTAATTAGAATTTAGTCTTTGAAAAAATATACAATTTGTGACTAATACACCCACGTGGTGAGAAAAAAGTTTCCAAATGCAAATCGAAAAATAATGGAAAATTGCTGATTTTAAAGTCTTTTTTTAATTTGGCTAGTTTAGAGAAAGGCAAGACAAGAAATTTTACTAACCAAAAATATTTTACTTTTAAGGTCACCAACATCATGCACAATGAAAAAATACCCTACCCAATTTGTAACATAAACAGAAACTGGATTTTGGATGCACGCTATAATGTATGCGACCCAAAACTATTTATTTCTTTGTGACACCACAAGCAATTTGGCGCAACCAGAACATAATTTCATGAGCAAAAATAAAAAAAATTACAAAGACAAACCAAATTTTAACCTTTTAGAGCTTTTGTGATTGAAACATGCATTGTCGACAAGAGACCATGTAGAATAAATATCATTAAACATCCATGGCCCTAACTTTATACAGAATTTTAAAGCAGACTTTTCCAGAAAAATTTAAAATGCCGTCTTTAGACCATACATGGCAATTTTAGTGATACTAAAAAGAGAGTTGCAAGTTTATGATTTTGAAATATAACAAAAATTCATTTGATAAAGCAAGTTAAAGCGTTTTAATATATTCTTCTGTTTCTACAGTAAAAAAAAAAAAAAAAGTGAAAAAAGTAAGGATATTTGAAATAAAAAAAATAATTGAAGTTGTAGAAGGAGAAAATAATAGGGCCTTATTTCAAAAGCCTAAAGTCCTTACTGCATAACTTTTTTCAGCTTCTTCCTCTCTCATTCTTTCTTCCTCAGCTATTTGCTCTTTTTCTTCACGAATTCTTTCATCTTCTTCTTTCTGGAGACGTTGAGCTTCCCACTTTGCTAACCTTTCTTCATACTCATGCTCACGTTGCTTCTGTCGAGCAAGTTTTTGTTTTTCTTCAAGAGTTAAAAGATTGCCATCTTCATCATAGTCAGAGTCATTATATGCACCGCTCTCTGCCATCTCATTTTCTTCTTTTTTAAAGTAATCAGCTTGGATGCCATCGAGATTAGTAACTCTACGTCCCTCAGAACTATGATCATTTGAATGTCTAGATTTCTCAATACTTGTCTGTCTTAAATGACTGTTGTGACTTCGGTCATCATCTTTCTCCGATAAGCCCGGTTGATTATAGCTTTGACTATTATGTGAATTATCACCACTTTGATCTCGCGAATGTGTGGGGTCTACGCTGCTTTCCACCAATTCATTGTGTTGCGCATCAATTAAATCATCAATACTAGTTTCTATCGTTCGCTTCATGCGAGGAGGAGGGCTATCTACACTTCTTTCGTGATGATTATCAATGCTAGTTTCTCTGAAATAACGATAAGAATTACCAATGCTGGTCTCTGTGGAGTGACGATAAGAATTATCAATGCTAGTCTCTCTGGAATGACGATGAGAACTATCAATACTGGTCTCTCTTGAGTGATTTGCTGGACCATCGACACTCATTTCATGTTGACTATCAACACTACGTTCTTTCACATGGTGTCCATTTGGTGTTGCTTTACGCCCTTTAAATAAAAGTACGAAAAAATATAATTTGAACATAAAATTTACACAGTGTACAATTGCAGTGAAGACCCAAATATAGATTTCTTCAGAAATTTTTCAAAGTAATTTCTCAAAGTGTCTTTTGCAACAAATACATGTTGTAAACAACTAAAAGGTTTTGCACTAAAAACTGCAGCTGATTCAAAACTACCAACAACAATTAATAATATAATTTAAAAGCCTAATGACCATCAGGAAAATTCACATACTCAGATTGTAGGAGAGGTGTTGGATGAAATTCAAAACAGTGTAACTATTTTAAGCTTTGGGTACATAGCCGTTGTAGTGGTATAAGAGGTACACTGACTGGTATACAGGATTTTAAATGTAGAGTATGTTCTCAAGATGTTGTTTTACATGGTAGATAACCCATGGATCCAGTGGTTGTAGGTAATGATTCCTAGGAGATGACTGAAAAGTTTTGCTATTTAGGAGATATGATTAGTGCAGTCGTTGGTGCAGAGGAAAGTTGTGTTACCAAGATAAGATGTAGGTGGAAAAAGTTTAGAAAACTTTTACTTTGTTAACTGCTAAAGCACTCTCACTACGGGCAAAAGTTACACTCTATAATGCTTGTGTAAGAAGTGTCATGGTCTATGGTGGCGAGACTTAGATAGTTGTGACCTGAACAGATTAGACAGAAACGATATGATGATAGTAATATAGATATATAAGGTGACATTGAAAGATAGGAAATCCTCCCATGAGCTACATGAAAGATGTGCTCTAGAAAGTGTTAGAGTAGTTCATCAAAAATTATATTAAGGTGGTTTTTCATGTTGAGAGAATGAATAACGATAACTGGGTTAAGAAATCGAGAGAAATAGACGTAGATGGGAACTGCGGGAAGGGTAGATCAGATGACTTGGGAAAAAGTTGTTAAAAATAACCTTAAGCAGAAAGGGACTTGAAATGCATTGGTGCGGGATAGATTGTTGTGGAAAGTGGCATGAATAACCCCATTTAACCCATGCTGGCATGGAAAATGGATGTAAAACTGCATAAGAAGAAATGAACCAGATCAAGAAATTTTGCCATGCAACTGGAAAACTAACAGTTCCAAATGACCATTAATCAAAATATTGTGTTTCATCAAAAAAAAATTATATGCATTTTTTTTTTTTATATAAAAAGCAAACTTTTTCATTTTTCATATTCCAGAAAATAAGTAAAACTGGCTTATAAACAAACTTTTTATGACGACTTCCCACAAAATATTAAAAATAATTCAATGATTGATGTTATAAAGCATGATTTCTTTAAGATTGCAGAAATCTAAAAGAATTGTCTGTAGATAAAAAGTTAAACAGATGGAAGGCAGTAATATCACAGCCAAAATTCTGAAGTATTTCTCTACTTCCAAAATTACGAAACACTTCTACACTTACCTTTGTGATTGGGATCTTCTATTATACTAGACAAACCATGATAGAAAGCTGCACCTTTAATTATCTCCATTGTGATTACGGATCCACTACTGCCCATTATTTGGGCAGCCCTAGAAAATAAATATTGGGTCATAATAAAATTAAATGTATTGCTCTTTTTAAAAATGGAAAATTTCAAGAAAATTTCTAGCAAAATTTTAAAGCACCAAAAAAGATTTCTTATAAAGAATTGATAGAGGTTTTTCTGGTTAAATGAGGACCATCAAACTTATCTTGCATCAATATTTATTTTGACAGGCTTTCAGCTAGTTAGCTCTATAAGAGGTCATACCTTCTTACAATGAAATAAAACATCATTTATTGTCAGATGAAACGGATATCAAAAAGATTTCTAATATAAAAATATCTAATGAAATGAAAAAAATTAGTTATTGCTTTAATTATAGAAAAATTACATTTTTCTTTCATTTTTTAAAATTTTTCTTAGAATATTTAAATATTTTCAATATATTAGCTATATTTTTCTAGGATCTCTATACTATTATTTCCATTAAAAATATGAAAAACAACCCCATGACTATTATTGAAAACACAATAATTATAAAAATTTAATTTAAAAAATAAATACATCATTACCAATAATACCCCCTCATTTTTAGACATTGCATCAATAATAACAGATGAGATTTGTGATCGTTATTTTTTAAAATTGTGAATTTAAAATTTGAGAGAAGTGGCGAAAGAAAGATATAAAGTAACATAAGATAATAATTTGTCAATTTTTCTCAAGTAAACAAATACTCAATTTTATAAAACATAGAACACAAACTCACTGTGTTTGGGTAACATCCACCAAACCTGTTTCATTTACACTTAAAACTTGGTCTCCAGCATCAATCCTACCATCCTTAGAGAAAAAAAAATTCAAAACCTAGTTACAAATCATAGCGAGAGAAAAAGATTTGCAAAGCTTTTAAGAATATATTAAAAATTACAACTGCAATAACCATTATTAACAGAAGAGAGACACTTTACTGTTAACAACACTGAATCCTGTTTTGGTGGTAGCTTCATTTAAAGCACCCGTCTTGCTATAGTAAGGTAAGTAAAGAGTTAAGGTAAGCAAAAAATAAAAATATTTTAGTAAATTTCTTTGTCTTTCTTGTTCCTACTGAAATGTTATTTATTTTACTTATATAATATCCACACACTTCATCCGTAGTATATCAGTGTCTTTTAACTAAATTATTTTATATTTTATTTTACATTTAAATTAAATTTAGCATTACTATGAAAAGTTTATTTCGCATAAATACATCGAATATCAATTTTTTTACTAAAGCTCCTTATAAAATATCTACAAATTTTTTATAAACAATTATCATTTGTCTTTTCTTTTAGCCAGGCTTGATTATGCATTAAATGTGTAATGATATAGTTATATATGCAAACTATTTAATCATTTTCTGCCTTTATTTATAATTCAAAGAAAAACTAGTTAGGTGATATATAATTATTTAATAGGCTTAACTGTGAAAATTTTATCAAATTTATCACCCACTTCCATTTCATACTAGTGTTTATGTGAGTTGATATTTTGCGGCAAGTTATGTTTGTTATGATGCAAATATAAATAAATAGAGGTAAGGGGCATATATCAGAATCAAATTTAATTACATTTATTCTAACGTTTTTACTGAAGAAAAAAACTGTTTTGATTTTTCATCAATCTATAAGTTACTCTTTAAGTAAAACAAACACACTTTTTCCTAACCCTACAGCTTTGTAAATGACAAAATATGCAAGATTATAAAAATTTGTTTATAATCAACAAATAAAAATTTAAAAAAGTATTAAAACTGTTAACATTAGGAAAAATAAATCTTTTATGCAACATTAGACATGCCAAAACAGAGATTGTTGTACATTAATTTTAACTGTCTACATCAGCTTATATTTTGGCTAGATTAACTGCAAATATCTTTTCACTCTCAATAGCTACATTATTGCTGTACATGTTATATGAAAAGACTGAAAAATTGTATTACGTAGCTTTTTGATTGAATAGAGTTGGCTTCCCCCAGAGGTTTGTTGATAGGAAGGACATCCAAGCAGTAAAATCAATTTGGTCTAATACCAATCACATACAGAGCCTGCGTCCTACTCCTAATATTAGGGTTTGGCTGAATTGATCTGTTGCCTTTCAAATTGTCACAGGCTATGTTAATCTTTTTATATAGTGGGGGTATGACTCTATTTATTTATATTTATATATATATACAGAAAAAATAAGTATTGCTATTTTGCAAAAGATCTTTTTTTTTCAAAAAAAAAGCGACTAGACAAGAAATATGTATTATTTCTTTGAAAAAGATAAAATATTTTTATCCTTTCAAATTACAGTACTATAAAACTTTAAACAAAATGATTTTTGTGAATTTTCGGTTAGCAGTTTGTTTTTATAAATGGAATAATGTTAGAACACCATAAACTATGTCAAGTTTATTATATAAATTTATTTTTTTTATCATTTATGAAAACTGCTTCAGAAATTTTATTGCCAACGCTATTAATAACTACCTCAGCAATCACGTCGAGGCGAGGACTGGTCCAGTGTAAAACATGATGTTATATCACATAAACTTTTGCCCAAATCAAGAGCGCTTTATTGGAATATATTGTTTCCAACTAAGCTGACCTTTCCACAACAACAATGATTCATTGATCGATATAACCCTCTTGAGAAATAACAGTGACTAAAAGCATTGGACCAATGGAGCTAAAATGGGTTGAATCTTAGCTGATTTGTTGTATCCATCACCTAACTCTTCATTATTACTTCTCGAGTAATACTAGTTTGTTTTCTGACATTATTCGTCTAAACCCTGGTGTTTCAAACAGTTTATCTCAAAGAGATAAATTCTTTGCCAAGATAAATAAATTCTTTTCCAAGAATAAATTGTTCCGCACATTTCACATATATGAACAAAAAAATTTATATAGATCTAACAGTATGCTATGTAAATTTTTTTACTTTTTTGATAAACCTACTCTTTAAAATACATATTTCTCTATTTTCTCTTCTCATTTGAATTACTACTGTTAAATCTGTGAGCAAATAGGAAATTATCACATCAATAAAATAATTTCAATTCAACGTCAATCTATTTTAATCATAAACTTTCAACCTTTTAGATCTGATAACTTGGAATCATATAAAGAACTAAAAATTCCCTTATTTTCATCTATGGTAAAAATAGCAAATCTGCTTTTTGTATTCGATTCTATTAACAAAAATCTTCCATCTTCAATTTACAAATTTTTGTCAAGAACTATAAAATGGTATCACTCCTTTGGCCAGTTTTTCTGTATGAATGGCTCCATCTAATATAATTTTTTTTTTATTATTTTTGTAATATTTAATAATTTAACTAATTTTGTAATTATAAATATACAATATGTTGTTGCAGAATTGTTTTAAAAAATAAATTATAGTCAAGTCGGGTAAAATTTGCACAGTCGCATATAGCAGGTAAAACTTATGCATAGCCATAACAATCAGGATATGCCCTTCCTGATGGTTTTGAGTTATGGACATTGTAACTAAACTTTATGTTGTTAAACTTGCCTATAAAAAACAATTTGAAAGCGGTATTTCATATGAATGAGATAAAAGATAAAACTGGTACCATTTTCTAGCCGATTCTTAAGTTTTTGTGGTTCTGTATGAACTTTTCAATATCTTTTAGTAGTGTTCCTTTGAAAATCGACTAGATACCCTATTTTGCTTCTTTGATGTATATCTTTTAGTATTGTAAACATGGAAATGCCATCTCTATCACATGACACCTAAAATTACTGCACAAATTATAACTGCCATGAAGATATAACAAACAAATATTAAAAATAATTTATATAATCTTACATGGTTTCTTTAGTCATAAACAAACTTTTTTCATTTAACCAGGTTAGTAACTTAGCTCACTGTAGTTATATACCATAAAATAACATTGATCATGTATAATTTTGGTAAAATATAATTTGTTTTCTCTTTTTAATTTTTACATTTTTCTTCTATGCTTCGACTGAATCATTCTTTTTTATGAGACAATTTTTGTGACTATCCTTGCAACCATTTGTTTTTATCTGAAGGTAAAGTAAGTATTTGGAAAACACATATGGGTAAATTTGCATTGATTTGGCCGGGAAAAAAATACACTCAGTTTTTTGGTTGACGGAAAGTCAGTAGTGTACTTGATACAATAACATAGCAAGCCTAGTAGACAGCAACAACAATGGAAAAAAAAAACAGCGGGATTTGAAGCACATCTCAGTTAGTTTGCTAATATGAACCAAAGTTTTCTGAAATTGAGTAAATTTTACCTCCATTACTGTATTATTATTACTTAAGAAGGTACCATCTCCAGTGTGAGTTTTATATTAGATTATACAGAACAATGTCTAGCAATTCATACCACTTGAGGTAAAGAATTTTCGGAGAAGGGAAATCTTGAAAAATTTCATTCGATTTGAATTCCAACAAGACTGACATTCAACTTCAACCTTAGGCATGGCTGATGAAACAAACTGTCTTATGCTAAGTTTGAAGCTGATAACCTCGCTAAGAGTTGAACGTATATGCTGCAGGGTTAATCTCAAAATTGATGTTTTATTTTACATTTTATTATTATTATTTGATATTTTGTGCACAAATTTTTTTTTTTTCATATATGTAATATACTATAAAATTTAATACATGATTTGATGGATTTGCTTTAACAAATAGGCTCTGCTGGTTGCTTTGATAAGTCTCCATGACTTTTTTCATAATGTTACCCAAAAGTGATGTGCTAAACCAGTATGTATATTGTTTTACTACTGTGAATATTATTTTAACCCTCACAGCATAATGAATTTATGTACATGCAAAACAAACCCAAACTGAAACCTAAAACTACTACTCTCTTCTTAACTGTAAACAGGGATAATAAATCTGCACTGAAATGTGTGCATACATATAATTATCAAATATAATTATCTTCAAAACACTGTGTTAACAAAAAGCAGAATAAGTATCAAAAAGATTTATGAAGTGCATAGATATTATTGAAAGGTGAAAATAAGTTCAAATTCTCCTTTTGTTTCTCGGCACTTAAAGTAGCAAGCATTTTTATCACCAAGATTTTGCTTTAGCCAAATTACCCGACATTATGATCAAATCTTAGACCTGAAGTTAAATGCTTTGAATCTTGCCAAATAAAAATATCTATTTTGCTAAGATTAAGTTTAATAACTTTGATATTGATTATGGATTATACTTTGTTTTATAGCTCAATAAATAAATAATCCCATGAAAAAACCTTCCAGCTATGCTTTTTTAAAGTTTTAATGTTTTTAAAAAAGAAACACAGCAAATTCATATAAATTTTGGCCTTATTTTCATGAATTTAACTCCCAATATCTAAAACAGGTAAAGTTCGGAACCGTAAACCAGATAAAGTCAAATAGTTTGTTAATTCCGTAAAATGCAAATCTGCTTACAAAAAATCTTACAAACATCAAAAAATAATTGCATTGTATCAGGCGAATTGCAGATTTTGGTTTAGAAAATACCTCCATATTTCATTTTCAAAGCAATTGTACTTTTACTACAACTATTTTTTTTAAAACATCAAACATGTACAAAAGAGAGTTCTTTTGAAGTCATTTTATTTTATACAATAAGAGAAGATATGGTCTTCTTTTTCTCACAAGCAAATGGAAATTTCGATATTTATTTCTATTTTAAATTTTTCATCAAAAGTTTTATGTAGAGTAAAGTAGATTTTTTGTGAGTGTTTAGGATAGTTATTAATAAATGGCCTCTATAATACCATAATTAAAACTGAATTAAGTGAAAAAATGTTACTATAGGTTCAACTTCTCATATTTTAAGTTTCTGTTTAAGGTGCTGCTAAAAATTTTATTTGAAGATCTACCCATGCTGGTTCTACTGCCCTTTGTGATGTGACATCCTATGCTAAAATTGCTACCCAGAGAAATTCAAATATAAATGCTATATATATTTCATCAACTCGTATTGAAGAAAGGTCTTCAAAAAAGGTAACAACATGGAATTCTGTAATGTCTGTCCCTAACACACAAAAAATGCAATATGTCACAATACATGACAGCTAGGTGTTTAAACTGTGTCAGATAAAGGTGATTGTATGGTTATTAAATTTTCTTAAATTTTTGAATGTTACTTTTAAAATGTTACTTAAGATCGAGGAGAAAAGCAGGATTAAAATATTTCAATTATTGAAAAAAAAAAAAAAAAAAATTGTAATATAGGTCTTGGTGACTGGATTTTAGTTCAGTGAGATGAGCAAGAATTCTCTGGTGAAGTCACCACCACAGTGAAATTAGCTTTTAAATCCAGTGTTAAGTACAACAATGGAAACTATTACTAAAAAGTTGGAATTAATAGGAGTAAGGACTAGATTTTCTTGAATCTGTTAATGGCAAAAATGACTTTAACTCTTCGCTTTACTTCTGTTTGTCTTCCCAAATTTTTGAATCTGAATCGTGAGAGCTTATTTTGTTTGCTGAAATTCTATGCGCATACCGAGGAATTAAATAAAAAAATTTGGTTTTACTAAGGATCTACTTAACCCTTTAACCGTAACTGAATTATTATTTTGTCAGTCCTGATCACGCAAAAAATATTATTGAAGTACTATTATGCACACTGACTACTACACCTTTAACAAACCAATTGGCAAATAGTATACATCAGTTGCTAGTTAAATCAACACTAGATCATTCTCTAATGCTTGCTGCAATGACGTAATCACAACACAAGATATTGCATAAATTATGAATGAAAAAATCGTGAAATATTTTTAAAATGGCGAGTACAAGCAGCTTATCTTCTTCGAGTAATTGTGATTCTGAAGAAGACTTTGCCATAGATTCAGAAACAGATGAGGAGACTGTTTTGGACGAATTTGAAAAAGAAGTGACTGATGAACCCACTGAAGCAGATAAACCTGATATTATTTATGAAACTGATGAAAACACAGCCTTAAAACCGTAAGCAAAATAAAAAAAGGAAATTGAAATTTTCAAGGTGATATTTCTCTAGATGAATCTCTTCTTCTATGGAAAGGAAGACTGAGTTTCAAGCAATGTATAAGTACAAAAAGAGCTTGTTTTGGTGTGAAATCTTTCATACTGGCATGCGTAAACACTGCATACGTATTGAATACAGTCATTTATACGGGCAAAGACACTAATGTCACCCATAATTATGAACACCATGTAAATGATTTTTTTATGAATTTGGCTGAGGGCTTACTTGATAGAGGTTGATGTGACGCGTATCTTGCAGAAAATGAGCGAAAAGTTGTGTACAGGCATCAATCATTACAACGTAATGTGTCTGCATTGGTTAAACAAATGTGATGCAACATGTATTAAACATGTATTCAAAACACAGAATTGTTAATAAGACATAAAGGTAATGAGAAAATCATTCCAAAATTCATTGGCGTATACAACAAAAAAAATGAGTGGTGTCAATCAATAAGATCAAATGACCATACTCAATATCATGCTCTTGTGCCCATAAAAAAATGAAAAAATGGTATAAAAAATATTTGACACATCTCCTCAATCTATGTGTATTCAATGCTCAGATAATTCATGTTATGAACGATGGAAGACAGAACCCTTTGACATTCCAGATGAAACTGATTGTTTCATTTTACAGCTACGATGTGGACGGACTTTGTCGAGGTGGTTGACCGACTACTGACAGTCAATTTAGATAGATTTAGTGACATTTTCCCTCGAAAATGCTGGCAACAGAAGCCAAATATTCAGCAAAAAAAAAAACTAACTGTGTGTAAAAAGAAAGGGGAAAGAAAGGATACTCAGTATCAATGTTCTGAATGTGATGTTGGCTTATGACCTGCTCCTTGCTTAAAACTATTTCACACAGTAAAATCATTTTTGAATATTGTATACAAACGCTTTATTTTGATAAATATTCCATTTTCAGTATGAAATTATACTTCTTATTGGTTTAAATTATCTTGTTTGAGTTAAAATGTGGATGAAGGAAAATAGTGTAAAAAAAAAAGAGGGAAAATTCTGAAAATAACCTACTTATCTTCGAGCAGCCAAAGATTTTCAATGTAAAGGTTATAGGGTTAATGCACCTCTTTTCTACAGCCTCTTAACCCTTTCACTCCCTGTGGCCCGCTGAGCGGGTCATAACTTACCGTCCGATTTTCCCTGTGACCCGCTGTGC
>JAUZNK010017394.1:0-21727 GCA_035046665.1 Euphysa ruthae
ATATATATATAAATTTACCCCCAACCACAACTTGTCAGTACCCCTTAGCCTAAACAAAACAAACAGAAACTACGATATAAGACAAAAGATTACCAATTATTGAACAATTTTTTAGCCAAATAGTAAAACTGAACTCTAAAGTCATCGATATAAATTAAAAATAATAACGGACCAAGAAAGAGCCTTGAGGTAGACAACAACTAATTGCACGTAAAGAAGATTCAAAACCATTTATAGAGACAAATTGGTTACAAATTGGTTAGATAGGAATGGAACTAATGACTCGATTTTCCATGTGATCCATAATGCTTTAGTCTTGCAACCAGAACATTATGACCAACGATATCAAAAGCTTTTTGAAGATAAATATACCACAGGCAACCATTATCAAGAGCTTCTCTTATTAGTTCTGTTGTACTTACCAATGAGTGAGATGTAGAATGTTTAGCACGGAAAACAAATTGAAGATCATTTAAACAATTACAAACATTATATAAAAATATTTGACGTTATTAATTAAAACCGAAATTTTAATACAATTAGTTGGAGAGATATGTAAATATGTAGATATGTAAATTTAGCTCTTTCATATATTTATAAAAATTGGTATGGGAAGAATGAATTTTAGATTTTATTTTTTCAGCAACTGTTGTAAAATATTGATTGAAAGTTTTTGAGATTAATAAAAGATCAGTTATTGGAGAATTGTTACCTAAAATACATTTCTACTTTTTAGGTTAAAAATTTTTTTTATATCTTTCCATGTTTGACAAAGATTGTTTGCATTGTCTGAGAAATATCCTTTGAAATGTAGATCTTTGCCTTTCTTGGTTAATTTTACCAGCATATTTCTATAAATTTTAAAATGAGTTCCATATCTCTCTTTGTTAACAATACCTATAGCTCTCAAAAACTTATTATAAAGAATGTCTCGTTTTTTAATTGATGTTAAAATACCTTTGGTTATCTATGGTTTAAATCTGCGCTTAAAGCTCTTGATAATTATATTTTTTAACGGCACATATCAATCTAAAATCTTGTTAAAGCTGAGAATAAAAGAATTAAAACTGCTATTGGTGTGTAAAACTCAAATATCTAAAACATTCCAATTAACATAAACTGTGGTAGATGACCTGAAATGGATGATGTTAAGTTACCAGAAATTATTTTCTTGTAATTAGAAAAGATGTTATCAATTAAAGTTCTTGATTTGACAGTCATTCTAGTAGGGAGAGTGGTATGAGGTAAAAAACTATTGGAAGTAATCAAGTTAAAAAAAATCAGAAGTACTCACATCAGTACTACATTTAACTAGATCAATGTTATAATCATCTAAAAGGATAACAGATTTGTTTTGAAGAGATGTTTTATCCAGCAATTTAGTAAATTTAGTAAATCGAAAAAGAAAAAAATTTGTAAAACTTGACTAATATCTGAGCACAAGTGACTAACAGAATCACGAAAATTACTTAAACAGAACAAATCAAATTTTATAATTCTGCAAAAAAATAAGGACTTTAAAATTGTCAGAAAATTCTGGTAAAACCAGAACTTTCTTAGGAAAAATTTGACCCATTTTTTTTGGCTATTTTTATTGGCTATTCTTTCGGCCATATAATTCATCAAACAAGGGATATACAGCAGTGATCAGAGATATCTTGAAACACCATAAAACCTTCAAATTTTGGGTTAAAAAGAAGGAAAAGAGTGATCGTGTTTAGCCTAGTATTGAAAAACAATAGACAGTAAACAAAGAGATACCTTAAATAATCCTCATAAATAAAGTAATAAAATTGATCGAAAAAATAATATAGAGGTTACAAATTGCATTGAAACAAGTCGTATAAGGAGTATAATGGCACTATTTAAGAGCAGATACAATAACAGAGATATTTGATATTTTGAAAGGCCACCATATTGCTCAAAAGATGTCCTCTATAATTGAATCCTTGATGGTCATATTTGCAAAGTTGTTCCAGAGACTTTCAAAATACTATAATTTAAGTAAGATAATTTAGCTAGAGTAAACCTTAGTTTGATAATACCATTCAGCATAGCTTGATGAAATAACATTACTTCAATAAATTTTGAGAATATGATTTTTATGAACTCAAATAAATATTTTTATAACTTCAAGAAATCTAGATAAAAATTTTTAAAATCAAACCAACAACTTTAAAATATGGTAAGTTATATCAGTGATGTCAGCGAGATAAGATCACTTTCACTAAATTAATTTTAAAAAGCATTTTCACTAAAAAGCATAGCAATCCGTTTCAGAAGGACTCAATTCTGAGCAAACAAAACAAAATAAAATATTGACTTTTCTACAGATTTGGGCATCTCTATCGCTATGACAACCGAAAAGCACAAATTATCAAAAAAAATATTTTTTAGCAATTGGAAAAATTTTATCAAAATTAAAATTTAACTGCGGAAACCCCAAAAAAATAGTCAGGACCAGACCCTGGACAAGAAAGCTAACCATAAACTTAATGCAAAATTAAAAAAATAGTCAGGACCAGATCCTGGACAAGAAAGGTAAACATAAACTTAATGCAAAATTAAATAAAATAGTCAGGACCAGACCCTGGGCAAGAAAGTTAAACATAAACTTAATGCAAAACTCAAGATCAATAAATAGATTTTGAGAGCAATTCAAAATAGTTCTTTTTGAATCTAGGCCTATAAAAAATCACCATACTTAGGCATATTAAGATTAAGAACTGAAAAAATTACTAAGGAAAATAGAAGCAAAAAAAAAAAAAAAGTTTTATTATATTTATTTTTATGTTCAAAGTAATAAAAAATTGTGAAATCATATCAGAAAGAGAGCATAGAATGCTTTTTAAGATAAAAAGCATAAATGAAAAAACTTGTAGTCAATTGACAGAAAATTAACAAAAAATAGTATATTAATTCATCACCTGTGAAAACTGTTTATGCTGTAAAATACCAGGACGCTGCTCCTCGCAGTCTGCACGAAATCTAAACAAAATTTCATTTAAAAGTTTTTCATTAAAATGAAACCAAAATTTTTCTTAAAATTAACCCGACCAACAAAATATGCAATTAAAAAAAATAAAAAAACAAAAGTTTAAATGTCAATTTTTATTAAAAGCAATTACAATCTTACAAATTCATTTCCAAAACATCATTCTTTTCATTCATGCCAAATTTCAAGATTATTTATAGAGCATGGATGTGCTCACACGTTTGTTTTTCTAAGCAGTAAAGCCACAAGTACATTTTTTACGCTTCTTTTCCCAAATTTATAACCCTTTAAATATAAAAGCTGTCTAATTAATTTTAAATATGCTGCTAAAAGTAATCAGGAAAGCAACAAAAAATTATAATCAACAAAGTTATGCATATTAATAAATTAATAAATAAGTTTTAGTATTTTCAGCCCACCTTTGAATTTAAGACAAAATTACATAATACAAAATTTTGGTAGATAGAATTTGTGAGCTTGATTAAGTCAAATGATGTCTACCAAAGTCACTTAGCTTATACCCTACGTAATAGATATCTCCATCTTTCAAAGGTTCTATGAACATTATTTTATTTATTTTTATTCAGAGAGAGTTTGTTTAAATATCTTATATATCAACAAAAAGTCATTCATTATATATAAATTTTCTCCTTTAAAAAAATTTATAAAATATTTGTTATTCTAGGAAATGGTAATCACTATATTGTAAAAAAAAATTTATCAATTTAACAAAAGAAATTCCAGACTTTATAAGCGCGCTGAGTTAGAGAAAACCTAGTATTTTTGCAATGTTTCAGAAAGAATGGTGTAGACTACTTAACTATGTACAAAGTTTGGAAATTTGGAACACACCTTTTTTTTTTTTCTTTCTTATAAAACTCAACAGTGAACCACTAAACACTTAGAAATCTTTAAACAAATATTATTACGTTTTCAAACAGACATTGGCTTCTCTATTTAAAAAAGAAAAAAGGTTCATACCTATTTAATCCTCTTGATAACATCATCGAATATAACAGGCAAATGCAACCAGCACTTGAATACTCTTGAAACTGAAATAATAAAACATAAAATCAGACAAATTTCAAGAAAAGTCAAAAACCAGAAGTTTAATTATTAACTATTCCTTTGGCAGCAAAATCAGGTCCACAAATTTACAGATTTCTTGTTTTCCATAAATCTTACTTTGCTTATCAATTTTTAGAATGAAAATCTATAAATTATGAACTGATTCTAGCTGCTGAGAGTTATTTGTAAAAATCCCTTTAAGTTTAAATTATTGGACTCACGTGACTGATGTTACTTTTAATGAATCCCTTCAATTCATCTTCGTCAATAAATTTGAACAATTCCATCTAATAAAAACAAAAGCAATTAAACAAGAATTCCACAAATGAATTTTGTTTCGTTTTTTACAAATATGTAAATCTAAGAGCTAATCCCAAAAGATTTATATGCTTATATAATCAATAAAAACACAAATAAATTAACTATAAATCTGCAGATGTAATTTGTAGAAAATCACAGATATTTATTGTAAAAATTTGCAGATAAATCTTATTGCAGATCAATCCCAGGTATGACTTGCAGAGAATCGCAGGTATATCTTGTAGAAAATCACAAACATATCTTGTAAAATTTTGCAGATATATACCATGTAAAAACCTACACACATATCTTGTAGAAAATTGCAAGTGTATATCGCAAAAATTATTATCTGAAATATATCATGAAGTGCCTAAACTTCAAGCAATTCATTGAAATTCAATGGTTTGAAAAAATTTAAATTCAAGTAGATGCAGCAAAAGTTATTTTACCTAAATAAGTAAGATAAAAAAATTATTTCCACTTCATAAAACTTTAATGAGCTCTTATTAGAATAGTTTAATTATTGCCTCAATGTTTTAAGAACTTTACTGCATGTGTGCTGCATATCGTATCAAATGGTATCATGCTAAAAAATTAACTTTCTCAATTGAGTGTGAATCATAAATAAGGCAAATATACTTGGCGTTAGCAATAAGCAGATGTTTCTAAAGGAAAATGGAAGACATTAATCCAACATTATCTCATCATTAGCACTCGCGTTGAGTGAAATAAACAAAATCTGCTCTGAAAACTGAAAACGATATGTAATACGTGCAAATGCTAGCAAGGTGCAAGGTGTATATTTTATTAAAAGTGCGTGTATGAGTGCATCATTGAATAAAAAATATATCCCTTTCATTAAGAAACCTTCCCAATTGTAACCTGAAATTTAAAAAAAAAAAAAAAAAAACACACACACAATAGATAATAGATAATTTATAACTAACATATAATAATATATTATAATTGATATATTTACATATTTATTAAATTACATGTTTTTTATTGTGGTTTTCCTCCATGAAAACACTGTATTATTTTCCCAGTGATCATCACATTTCCATAATATTGTAAAATATAAAAAATTAAAAAACCGTACCATTTATTTTTTAGCATATCAAACTTATATTTAATGTAGAACTGTTTTTCAGGGGCCTATTCCTGAGTTGTGGTGACTTTAACTGTAAAATAACAGCAATTTTTGTCCCAAAATAGGCCATGTAACAAATTTGACGAGTAGGGATCTGAGTAGACAGCACAATAAAATTTGGCTAAAAGTTTTTTCTCAGGAAAGAGATTTTTTTTTGCCTTATCCGTTTTACAATAAATGTTCTTTAAGAATACCTTTTCAGTTATTAAATCTTCCCTGTATTCAGCAGCGTTTGCTACAAATGAACATTTTCCAATAGCACTAAATAAAATGTCAACAACTAATTTTTCACTAGTATTCTGCATGTAATTTTGTTGCTTGGGAGATAAAACTGTCCATTTATTCATATCAAAAAATAATTGCCAAATTTTAAATCATAGCACAGGGTTGTAATAAACATTCCAAGACCCGGATATGATGTACATTACAAATAAAATTGCATAAGACATAAAAATGAAAATCTATTGGACATATATTTCAGCTTGAAATTTTTTTCATTGCAAGTGTGTGATAATCGTACTTCTAACTAATTCTGCACAAATATTTAGGCATAAACACATGCCTAAAGTGATGAAAACATGCCATGGCAAAATATCTTCATTTAATTGTACCTATAGAGGATGTAGTGAATCGCATTTGATTTACTCTGTTACCTTCTTTTCTTTTTATTGAAAACAGTTTTGGAGCAGACAAATAAGGGACGTTTGTTTCATGAAACGTGAAAACTGAGCTGCAATTCCAGTATGAAATTTCTCATTTTAGCCTCTGTTAGACTGCAAAGTGCAAAGCTCATTAATTAAACTTTTCATTTACGATGGCATCGATAACTTTATAGTAAGTATTGATTTTGTTTCACTCTCACTCTCCTTTTCAAGGAGATTTCTAAAAACAAATTTTTTAGGCTCTATAGCTGAGTGTTCAAATTTTGCTTTAGCGTTGCCAATAAAGTAAGCAGAACAAGGATTTTATTTTTATAATAGAAGCAAAAGTTAAAATAAAATGCTGCTAATATTCCTCATGTTGCTTGATTTCAAGATGAAGAGTAGAAAACACCTGACAAAATAATTTTATCAAATTGGTAATAAATGGGCCTGGTTATGAATATTTTCCTTGGTGAACAAGAGCTTGTGTGCATTTAGCCTGATTCCTATATGCATTCAAATTCACCTTCCATTGTTATCACAAGCTATTTTTAATATCATTTTCTTGTAAGATTTTCTTGGTAGTTTTACAATTTTTCATTGAACTTTCACACACCTAGCATAATGACAAGTTATGGCATTTTATTTAATTCTAGGAGTTTTTGAGTGGTCTTTATCCCTTATGACCTTATCGCCACATAATGTCTCTATGGACCAGAATAAGGTCAAATGATTTTGAAAACATATATCCTAACATAAATTTAAGTATACTGTAATAGCATTTTTATTAATCCGAATATCTTAATAACTAATTTGAAAAAAAAAATTATTAATAAATAATTTAACAAATAAAACAAACTTTTTTTTATAAGATGCAATGGAACATCATGTAGGAAGCATCCAATAGAAAAATTTTTACTGTAAAATTAAACTTAGGCAACAACAAAACACAGTCCAAATCTTTGCAAGACCCACTTTGCAGGGGAACCAGAATAAGTTGAAAAAAATAAAAAGCTGTTTATTATGTAAGTTAAAAAGCAAACAAATAATCAAGCAGCTTTAAACAGTGAAGTTTATAGGAATGAAAAAAAACATATTTTTAATGAAGGGGACATGATGTCCGACAGAAAGAGATTTAATATAGGTTAATATTTTTAACAGACTTTTTCTGATGACCAACACTAATTTGCAGCCCTGACATATTAAAAACTGGTTTTGAAAGCAGTCGTATTTCACCAAAAACCTTACAAACGTGTTATATTTTTTTTTTTCAGAGTTCAATGCAGAAATTTTACTTGACTCCAGACAAAGAAAATGTGGATGTAAGCAAGGTCATTTCAGCTGACTTACAGACAGTCTGGAGTGACCATATGTTGAGTTGGATTTCAAGCCGACATCCCAATGACTTGGAATTTTTTCAAAAAATTATAATTAATGAAAAATATTTAGGAAGTGCTGTCCAAATTTAAAATTATAAAGTAATATATTCTAAATTTAAAAAATTCATCAAAATCATCTTACATGGTTCTTTAAGTTCTATTAGGAAATTTTAACTTTGGAGTTAACAGACCTTTTCAGAGTCTAAAGTAAATTTGTCGGAATGTGCATATAAATTTAACACTAAACACTATTCTGACATAAACTTGGTTGCTTAATACCCAATAAGCAAACTATAGCGCAAGTATTTAACAAAAAGCATTGCCAATTGTATGCCATCTTTAAAATATAAATCAAAACCCATATTTTCACTTAACAGTATTAAAAAGAAAAAACTAACAGTATTTAATTTAGTAATAGTGACTGCTAGGAGTGACCTGGTTTTGGATTTTTGGACAATTTCAAATTAAAAGGATATAAATTTAAGTTAAAATACGTTTTAAAGATCAGAAATATTAATATTAATTTTAATCTTTTCAAAATAGCATTTTACATTGATATTGCATCAGCTTGTAAACAATTTTTTTTACAGAGCTTAAACTCTTGCTACACATATGTCACATTTTACTTGGATACTCTTCTCTCATCAGAGAAAAAAAAATATAAAATAAAAAAAATACTTTAAAAAACATCTATACAGACAGACAATAGAAGTTGTAGAAATATGTTTCATAATAAAGGCTAAATTTGTTATATCAATCTTGTATTTCTTTTATAGATTTTCATAAATAGATTTTCATAAAGAAAATCATATCATTTCATTTAGTTTTTTATGTGATAACCATTTTGCATATTTAAAATACATAATACTGAAAGCAATTAAATATATTTTAACTCAAGAACTATTTAATCATTAACGGAATGCGGAAAAAGTTGCACTTTTATAAGACGTGTCATTAGAAACCTGAGATAATTTGTAACTTAACCTAGATGGCTTCTTCTGCACTAAAAATGTCAGTAATACATTAACATTAATAATTATGTATTCATTTTTTTTTCCACTACCTATATATTTAAGTTTGTATAGCTGCTGGTCATTGATGCATTAAACTGATAGTTTAAAATCAGGAATGAATCCTGGTTGAAAAATTTTTCATTGACCTGATTTTCCAATTTCAAAAAAAAAATTAATTTTCAAGAAAAGGATACCAAAAAGATTAGAAACCTTACATTGCAACCACTGCATGCAATTTATTACCAGCCTTCCAAAGCAAATCAGATATGGCCATTGCTAAACACATCTGTTGCGTTTCAACATCAGGTTCCAACCTTGGAAAAAATATTTTGAATATTACCTTTCACAAATAGCCTTTTATTAAAAAGAAAAACAAAAAATAAAGATTCATTGAAAACACCTAGAAAACAAGTAAAGACTCATGAAATACCCTTGCAATTTAAAGGTCTATAAAAAAGTTGTCAAGGGACAGTTGTTAGATAACTAGAATTTTGATGTACCAATACGACTTTCTAGAACCACTCAATAACTCAAAAAAGACTATATGATGTTTTTCATTGTAACTTGCCATCACAAAAAATATTTTAACATTTTTAACATTTTGAGAGATTATTAAAATGTTATACATGTAAAGGAAAAAAAAACATTGTTAAGAGCTCGCTGGGACAAGAAATTTTGCATACGTACCCAAATTACTTATAAAATTTCATATATGGTAAAAAAGAAGAATTGAAGGTCGAGAAAGACGCTATGATCATTATAGCCCGTTTTATGATTTTTATGTTTATTTCTAATTACTTTTTTAAAAAGTCCATCCACTCAATATTGATGAATTTACGAAAAATTTATATTGGGCTATAAAAATGGATCTAAAGGAAATAATAGTTTCCAGATAACTTTTAGGTTTGCGCCAATATGGACTAAATGACTGACAAAAATTGAAGAAAAAAAAAAAAAAAGTTGAGGCTTTTAAATAAAATCATTACATAAAATTGCAAAAGAACACACAAACATGGAAGAATGTACATACAGTCAGACATGAATTGATAAAAATAACTGAGAATCAAAAATTCTTGAAGGAAATAATATTAAATACGATTTAGCCTTACTTACAAAACAGAATTATCAACATGATCTGAAGACTGTATAAATAACAAATGTTTGATGACATAAGCCTGTAGTGGGGACATTACATCTCCTGGTCCATCCTATTTTAAAACAAATACAATTTTAGGTTTATGCTATTTGACCAAACATTTTATAAATCCATTATCATTATTTCTGAAATATGTAAATTCTTTAATTTGCTAAAAGTAGTTTATGTTCTTTCATCTTTCTTAATGGGTGCCCAACTCTCAGAATAATGTTTTTTCTTCTTTAAATTATTTTCTTTTTTATTTAAAAGAGCACTGTTTGATAAGACCTGACAAAATATAAATGTAAAAAACAAAAAGTCTTATCCATGTACAGGTATAACTGGAATTTTTCAGTATGATTAAATATACACAATGAATAAATAAATAACTAAATAAAATAAGTAACTCTTTAACTAAAATAAATAAAAAAAAAAAATGCATGAATGAATAAATAAATAAACAAAGAAAGAAACAAACAAAAAACTAATAAATAAATAAAATAAGTTGACCGACTCCTATGCGACCTTATCTGACTCCTAGGCGACCTTATTTCTGACTCCTAGGAGACATTTGACTCCTATGGGACAACTACTGACTCCAATGGGGCCTTGCTCTGACTCCTATGCGACTTCATTTGACTCCTTAGAGACCTTAATGAGGCTTTTGACTCAAGTTAATATAAATATCTCACTCGAAAGTCGCCATTAAATTTTTACATCACCGTGTAAATAATATATTGCAAGTAGTCTTGTTTTTATTGAGCTAATAATTTGAGCTTTTAATTACAGGTTGTTATTTTAAAAACTTTATGCTTCCTGATAATTAATATAACAGCATTATACTATACAGATTGTTTTAGCATTCCAAACAAATAGTTTATATAGGAGAAAGCAATAAGTTCATCAACAATAATGTCCATTTTTCAAATTTTCCAAAGGCTCAGATTAGACATTACCTATGCTATTAGTTGTTTCCCACATATCTCAGGGTCCAGGATCAAAAAAAACTAGAGCTTAATCTTGCTTCCGAGTGGAGGTACCTATAGGTATATTTTATATATATAGGTATATTTTTCCATGATAAATCTGACATTTGTAGAATATCAAGAAAATTGACAATGCATATGTCAAATCTATTAGATTATTAATATGCATAAAAGAAGCTTTAAAAACAAAAAAGACTCAAACAACAATGATAATAGTTATCATATAGTTATAATATCATATACTAGCTGAATCTGTTATTGTGAGTGATTTATAATGGTAGCCTACAATGGAAATATTGCTGTGACAGACAATTTTTGTGCTTATCCTTGCCACCATTTGTTTTTTATCGTTAATGTTTATATTACTTACTTACCTCCTGAAGTTAACAAAACTATGTCTCTTACAACAGATGGTTACGATCATAAGTTTCCTCCACTCCACCGTGTTTTTGAAGGTAATTACCTCGAGAGACACTTGAAAAACAATGGTGGTGATATTTACTATATTGATGAGACCAAAATGTTTTTTCTTTTGGATCTAGCGTGATAAAAGAGTTTTTGTCACACCATGACAAATTTTACATAATCCCAGTAAGCCGGTTATGGGTATAATAGAAATAGTTAAATGGAAAGTTTTACAGAAATTAGTGTTCTAAGCTTAAATTTTGTTAATATTTGTAACAACTTTTCTTTTTCACTGATCTTTTATTTTGTGTAGTTCTATATCTATTTGGGAAAATATTGAGTTTTTGTCATGTCCTGACAGACAAAATAAATCATACAAAATAAATAAAGTGACATTGAATGATAGGAAATCCTCTCACAAGCTAAGTGAAATTCATATCAGAATATCATTTCTGAAAGTTGCACTACTTTCTTTTCTTCATAGGGCCATAACCTCTGAAATAATTGCAATTAACATTTTCCAATTCTCCCACAAGGATCAAAGGTACAGTTTTTTCTAAAAGATTTTAGAAAATATATTTTTTAAAAATGTCACAATTGCCTAAAAATGGCCAGTTTTTTGACGTTTGTCCAAATTTTACAACTGTTTATATAAGATTAAACCTAAGCATGTTATACATATATCATGTTATCTTTAACATGATACACGGGGTATATATAGCTGAAGAAATAGACAATCTATATTCTACCCATGAGGAAGCTGACAGTCATATGTTTTTCCATGTAAAAGCAATGGTACATATTCAATCATTGAGATTTGGCTGGAGGTAGGTGTCTAATCCAACGACGCACAGAGATACGTTTCAGTGAATACACTTCACGAAAAGCTTGGAAGACAGCTTTGCAATGCGTTGCCAGCCTACCACACATTTACTGACAATGATTATACGTCTTCGTTTTCAAGAAAAGGAAAAGTGTAACCATGGAAAGTACTAGGAGATGATGTTTATGTCCAATACGCACTGTTTAGCCTGACAGTTATAAACGAGATCTCCAACCATGATCCAAACATGATCTGGAACTGATTGAAAAATATTTGAGCAAGGTCTATGGAAAAATAAAAATGGACAGCATAGACGATGTAAGAACGCAAGTATTATTTGACAAATACAAAATACAAAATACAAAACGAAAATTACGAAAGTCAAAAAGTTGGATGGGAGTTCAATGCCACCATGTACAAGAGTGCTCCTACAGAAAATAAAAAGAACGCACATGATTGTACAACGCTGGATGGTACTGGCATCTACGTTACGACCAGTGGAAGTCCAAGAATAGTGTGGTTGGACATTAGCCAATAGAAGTTACTCAATTCATTTGTATGAGGGTGAAGCCGTTAAAAATATACTAAATGTTTTTGCTGTAGAAGACGAGGGAAAATACAACAAAACATGTATGCAGTATTTAAAAAAATTCCATATAATACCCTGAAAAAAATTTTTGTTTACATTGTACCTTTTACAAATGATAAAATAAACAAAGTTATAAGTTCATATCTGAGTTAGGTAACTTTATTTTGCAGTAAGTAAACAAGTGTCTACATATCATCAATAACTTAAAAAATCTAGTAAACTGAGCTAGTGCCTTTCCAACAAATATTATTAATTTGACTACTAAATCTTTTGTTCAGCATTTTGTAAAGATATCGAAAAATGTGGTCCAATCATAATCTGATTTTGTACTTATTCGCAAACAGATTTTGTTTTAACTTAATAATTTAAAAACAATTTCCGTGTACCAGGGAGAAATTCTAAAATTTAATTCTTGAAACTTTTTATTTATCCTGGCTTTTGGGTTTTACAGACTCAGGTGAAAAACATTTCTTTAATAGGGTTTCAATCTTATTTACTAATTGTTTAGATAAGGACGAAGGTGTTGACACTAGCAATGAAGATAGCGATGACGATTCCAGCGAAGATAAGAATGTCTAGGAGGAGGTCTAAGATTTTGTAAGTCTTCACTAACCTACCTCACAAAAAACAAAGAAGCATATACTACATATTTAGTAAGTTAAAACAAGCAAATTTAATATAAATGAAGATCCCTGTAAACATATATGCTGAATAAATACTATTCAGACTCTTATTATTATTATCTTATTATTACAATTAAACATTTCACACTATGTCGGTGTATACACAAAAAGCATCTCAGTTATACCATACTTAAACTTATCAAACAAGAAAATCTTTGGTACAAAATAAAACTTCATATTTTGTTGACATTTTAGGATCATTTTAATAGATAAAACTGTATTTAGTTTTATATAGTAACGAAATTATTCACGACAGAGATACATACCGTGGCTAAACAATATCAAATTAATCCTCTCCTTAAAATTGGACCTCGGGTTAAAAGTCTGACCACGTGACCGTCACACCATGTAAGAAATGGGGTGAAATACTGTCAAATATAGGGTCACAAATGAGGGTCTGACTAGGGTTTCGTCAAGTGTTTTTTGGTAACTTTTTCTAAAAATAGTCTACCCATCTAGTACTTATTGTTTTGTCAAAATTTTATGCTTTGTAAAATATGAGGTGAAAATATTTTAACTTGGACCATCTGTAAAAGTGACCACTGTTTCTGGGGGGTCTGACTACGTGATAGCCACGCAAATTTTGGTAAGTTTTTGCATTTTTGTGTTTGTCTATAGGTATATACCTATAGACAAAAAACTAGCCATGTAAGAAATAGGGTGAAATACCATCAAATTTCGGGACACAAATGGGGTCTGACTTGTGTTTAGTCAAGTGTAATTTAGTAAGTTCTTTCAAAAATGGTATAACAACATGGTACTTATGGCTCTGTCAAAATTTTTGCATGTAAAAAATGAGGTGAAATGATGTCAAATACCTGGAAATTCTCTTTACGCTGTGGCTCGATTCCCCCAGATCCCATGCAACTGACCAAGCTTTTTTGACTAATTAGATGGTAATAAATCATTGTAGCTATCGTAACCTTCTGAGGAAAATAAGGTGAGCTCCTGGACTATAAATATGTCAGGGAAGTGCAAGAAAGTCTGTTTAGGATACTTTTAAATTATTAGTTGTCTAGCATTGATTTTGCAAATTCATATATATCACCCTTTAATATAAAATTTAAGAAAAGATCTTAAAATTTGTCCAAACTATTTACAAACATAATGAATATATAACTTCAAAATCAATCAAGCAAGACTAACATGCCATGCCAAAGCACAAGAAAATTTGACTACTTTCTTTTGGGTATTGTCTGGATTGTAAGGTGAAAAATTTACCCAATATCAAAATACTTTATTTCAATATTGGCCGTAAAATCCATATTTTTACCAAGCATTTTTGGATAAATTTCCTTTTTCCTATGCCTTCCATGACAAAATTTAATGTCTAATAGCTATAAACTGTAGTAGGGAGAAAAATATTTCCCAAAAAAATGACTCTAGTTCAAAATTTGGAAGGTAATTTAAACTTATTCAAGTAAAATTTTATATACTTACAAATTTATACAGACTGGCTAAAAGGACAATTACAAAAAGTAGATTGATACGAGGAAAAATAACATACTTTAAATTTTAAATTTAACTTATTTAATCTAATTAAAATAATTTAGATAAAAAATTACTGACAAAATAAAATAAAATATACTAAACCTCAAAAACTAAGAGAAAATTGTAAAATTGCAAATGATAATAAATTTTATTTAGAGCTTAAATTTTTAAAGATCTTTTTAGTCCTTAACCGATTTTTGGTAGTCTGATTCAAGCCAATGACATGACACAAGTAGCTCAAGTGAAATAAAAATCGTATTATATTAAAAATGTTCTTAAGCTGAGATTTTTATACAGAATAATAATAGCTAGTAAAGGTTTAAGGTTTTTGTAAACAGTTAGTTGCCATACAGTTATGGTTGATTTCATGGTGGAATTTTATAGATAAATTGTCCTATTTACGACATGTTTGTTTTATTAGTATCTTTGATATGGTTATCACAAAAAAGCTAAAAGAACATTTCACAGAATTAGTAACAGTTGAGAAAATTGATGAGTTATTTCTGAAATTTTGATAAGCAAGCTCACAAATAAGATTGTATAACAAGGATTGAAAATTGTAGAACTTGAAGCTAAGGTAGCAGTCTAACAAAATTCAATTGAGAAACTCATTATTTGCGTAGAAAATAATGAGCAACACTCCCGACGCAGCCGTTTAAGCATTAAATTTGTCAATGCAGAAGAAAACGAAGACAATGATGTCTTAATAGACAAGTGCTAGGCATGAAGAACCGAGATATTGACCATGCACATCGGGTTGGTAAAAGTTGTATGTTGACAAAAGCGGAGTAAAAAACCAGTCAATAATTGTTCAGTATAGATATTGGGCAGCAACTTTTACAAATTACGTAAAGGGTGTAAAAAATCATAATAAAATTCCATTCTCTTTTGCTGTTGATTTTAATGAAGCAAAGTTATTATCTGTTGTGAATTGCCATGGAAGCAGTTAAAGCTAACGAGAATGTAAAATTTGTCTTCTCTGACATTAACTGCTCTCTGGCAATTTGTTTGTCAGATAGTTTGCTTCATTATTTCAATAGCGAGGGAGAGTTGAATGGGATATTAAGTAAAATATAAATATGCTCTTGAGGATTTTATAATTGCATTATAATTATTTTTCATGATGAATCATTTCTTAGTCTATGTCATTTCCATGTTTAAATTTTCAATCATTATTATTATTATCACAGATGAATTCTTTTACTAAATTTACTTATTTACTAATTTAACTACTCATCTATTTAATATTTTTTATATGTGTTGATTTAAATAGTTTTTTTATGTAATTTTTATTTTATATCCCAATGTGTATTTATAAGTATGCGAGGCCATGCATAGTCCAATAGCATTGTCAAGAGGTGTTTATTTTTCTTATTATACCTATAAATAATGTCCAGTTTAGTGCTAATGCAGGCCTTTTTAATAGTATATGCCAACGTAATGGTCATTTTCTTTGATTGATGTCAAAGCCTTGAAATATTAACCCTATTTTACACTTTTTTGTAATCTTAAAAGTCAAACACCTGGATAAGATGAAGCTTTTTCAATGATTTTTTATTCCCTTTCATTTGAAACTAACTCAACCTAGCGATACTTAATGATACAAAATTTTTATTACCTTGTAATACTTGAGAGCATAATGGTTCAGTTTACAGAATGTTAACGTTTGTTCACGCCATATTTCATTAAACGATGTTTGAAGAGAACCAAACAGTAAAAAACGAAGAACCTATGAAATAATAATTATAACTAACTAATTTATAATTAAATAATTAAATTATAACAAACAAATATGAAACAAATATAGCGAGAGGGCAAAGCAAATAACAAATATGATTTCAAATACATGTCTCAATATTTACATTATTTTATTATTTTTTAATAACATTAAATTGTATAAAATTACGATTTTATAAATTATAAAATTTTAGATATTTGTCATATTTCCACAGTTAAACAAATACAACAAATCCTATGAAAGGTCTAACAATGGTTTACACTTTTCAAATATAAAGTAGTTATTGAGAGATGCAAAAAAAAGAATTAAATATTTTTCTCGATATTCATTTAACAAGCCTTTAAATATTTTCCAGGAATTGAAGCAATAACCAGTTTAATATTAGATCTTAAAAATCTCTTTTTTTTTCAAATTTTGATCTGGATTCTGTTAAATATATAGAGTGCGTATTTTTAGCCAACCAGAAGAATAAATTGTGTTTTAAAAAACGGCAATAGCTAAAAGACAAAAAAAAAAATTACCACAGAAACACAGTAGCTGATTGAAAGCCCCTTTAAATTATTTTTATCATCATAACACGGTGCTACAATTGCATGGTAATCTTCAAGCATGAAAAATTGGTCATCACGCACAAATGCATATGTCAATAAACTATTCTCTACAACATACTTCTCTTTGCACCCTTCAGTTATTTTGTTATTATTATCAACATAATTTGATACAGTTTTATCTTCAGGTTCTTCATTGTCTTCAATTTTATTTCTAACACATTTACCTAACTGTGCATTATTAAAAATTGTGGTGCTACCACTTGAATCAATTATTGTTTTTTTAATCGATTTTGTAAAATTTTTTACTTTTGGTGCTATTAAATTGTTGTTGATTTTTATTCCTTTATTTATTGTATATTTCCTGTTGGATATCGGTTTTGAGTTGAGCTGATGCAAAAAATTAGAATGCGCTTCCTTCTTTATTTTTGATAATGCTTCATTTTTTGTTAAACTACATGCAAAGATATCATGTTTACTAGACAAAGCAAGGGTTGCTTTAGAACTTGGTGATTGTTGATATTTGATTGAAGATCTTTTTACTCCACTCAATGGTTGTTGAAATTGCAATGGAGATTTTAAACTGCTCGATGTTTTTACCAATAATGATTTGATTTCAGTTGAAGATGTTACAAGATGCTATATAAAGAAAGAAAAATTATGAAAAAAGGATCCATTTCTACTGAGAGATGAAGATTTTTCAATATCAGTAACTAAGTTGAAATAATTTCTATTAAATTTTTCTTTATATTATACAATTTTAAAAGAGAAATACACCTTAAATATTACTGTATTTCAAAGTAAATATAACACTTTGGTCAAAACCTAACAAAAAATCAGTTTAACATAAATTAGCATAAATTAAGATAAAAATTTGTAAGCAACATTTGGAAAAAAAATTTTGAAAAGGATTTCATAATTCTCTCAACACCAAAATAAATTTTGGATCCGCCAAGTTTTTTAAAAATAGCAATAACTATACTTAAAAATGTTAAATTGTAAATAAAAGAACGTGCTCAAATGAATACCTCTACCAAATAAATCTATCTTGGCTTGACAAACATATTTGTTTTCTGAATAAGGCTATTTGATCAATGGTCATTGTCAAAATCAAAAGCTTGATGAGACATGCAGTATCAACAAACCAATAATTAAGTTTAAGGAGTGATAGCACAAATCTCAGATAACTAATAAAGGTAAAACATTTTGATGAGAAAGGCCATCAAATTTAACTAGTGTCAAGTTGACAAAAAATTTGTCTTATCTTTATTTTTACACAAATTAAATTATGGGGGAAGAAATTTTAATTTTTCTTTTTTAATAAAAAGTTTTTAGAATTAGGAAAAATTGTTGGTGGCTGAAAATTACCAAGGTAGGCAATGGATACTGCAAAAAATTTCACTGCAAAAAATGCTGCACCCTTCCCTTATTTATATTTGCATCATAACAACATTACTTGCCGCAAAAGATCAACTCACATAACCACTAGTATGAAAAAGAAGGTGTGAATTATTTGAGAAAATAATCACATTTAAGCCTATTAAATAATTATTATAACACCCTAAATTCTTAGTTTGAGTCTAAATTTATAATTACGCAATTTAATGTGTATCCAAGGTTATGACAACAGACAGATAAAACACAAATAAAAAACGAATTGCAGATATTCTATTACGTATGCTACTTAAAGAAGTTGTTTGTTTACGATAAATTTTTTACATCACATTTTGGTGAATTCTTGTAAACAAAGTAAAAATGCTCTGTTGCTAAAGAGGAAGAAGAATGTCGTACTCAGAAATCTAATCATGTCAAATCATAAAATAATGAACAAAAGTGTTCCATCCGGGTATTCTTGTAGAAATAAATCTTTCACGTAATCGTATGTTTCTGATCTGAAATCTTTTTCACCATGAAATTGGAGAAGCATTTACAAAGTTTCAGGCTTCAAGTCCTGACATTCCTTGGCGAGTTGCCGCCAAAGAAATGAGAAAACTCGTTCAAATTCTGCTTTAGATGGTGGAAGAGCAATCGATAACTCAGCAACATGTAGAATATTTTTCAAACCAAGACTATGCTTCAGTCGAAACAGCTGATGCTAACATCATATAGACAAACATTTACTTAAAAATTTAATAACATGGTTATACAACACACGTCTTTAATGAATCTAGTACACATCCATTTGTGACAAGCATAATTTTAAAGATCAAAAAGAAGAAGAAAAGTAAAAAGCGTCCACATCCATGCTGCTGCATGATAGTTTAGTGTCCAAAATTTGCTCTGTGGCTTGGATAAAGGGGTCCCTTACCAAAGAGTTGTACCACTGGGTCATCGATTTTTCTAATTCGTTCACAATTTCATTAGCCTCGGATATTTGATCAATCCCTTGAGTAAATAACCATGGCAGGATTCTCTCTTCTTTCGTTCCGAGTCTCGCATAACGGAACAATGCCTTTGACCTTGTCCATGAGTTCGGCAAGCACCTTTTTGGTACGTGGAAATAGATATTAACTTAGTGATATTTTGAAGAATTGTAAAACAGGTTGTTAAAACCTCTGGACTCATCAAGTTCACATCTGGTAATATCTTACTCATAGAGCCAACTATTGCAAAAATTTCAAGTTTTACGGAATATCAGATCTTCTGTGGTGCCTAACTCCTTTTGTAAGCCGGTAAGTTTTGAAACTAACTGTTTTATTGTTATAAGGTGATAAAATCTGGTGAGCATAAATTTCCAAAAAAACAGGCAAATTAAAAAAGTGGAAATCTAGTGCGTTGACACAGTGCTACACCCATCATTTATCTCAATAAATACATTTTTTAGTTTAATTCTTATAAAGAAAGCTTGTTGTTTCGACAGTCTCCATTGAAGAGGAGATTTTCAGAAAAAATAACAAATTTTGTGTAAATTTTTCAGTTTTAGTATTAAGATCAGATAGATTGAAGGCATCTTTAACAGCTAACTCAAATTTATGAGATGGACAGAGCATTAAAAAATACTAATCACTCATTTCTTATCTTGTGAGGTTGTATTCTGACCTGTTTACTGTCGCCGAATCACTACACATCCCTAATTTATTATTTTTCTGTTCAAAAGTAAATTTAAGTTTTTCAGTTGCATTGTCCATCGGCTGTTTTAGACATGCTACATTGCATTCTTCCAGTTCTTCAAGAGCAATAACTTTGAACTTGACAGCCCCATTTACACAAGTTTTGATGACTAACAGCTCTTTTTCAGCAACACATTTAGAGCTGATACCACCAAAAAATAAAACTGTAATAAATTAAAGTACCGTTGTTTAGAGGTTCAGTTAAATGTTTAAATTGCTTACTTTGTGCTATATATTTCATGATCTCCGCTCCATTTTTATCGTTAAGATACACACTACCTAAATCAACTAAGTGTTCCATTTTTTCAAAATTACCGATACCTGAATATGACTGGAATGAAACTCCCTTTTCATGTATAAATTGAGGAAGCTTAAATTTTACACTTTTTGAGTGGCGTTTATATTTTTGAATTAAGGGTCTCATAAGATTTTGACTATAAACAGATGCTACGTCATCAACATCACGCTGTACTTCTTCATTACCATTCTGTGCAAGTGGGAAAGAAGTTTTTTTCTTCCTGCAGGCATAACGCAGGAACCAGATGGATGTTGTTTTCCAAATGCTTCTCAAAATTAGATTTCTTAACGACAAAGGTTCCCTCAATAAAAACTTTAATTTGGTCTGTAATTTTTTTTTGAAGAATGCTTCCTGGCTAGTTTTTTTAAACTTCAACTTCTGAGAAGTACAGTAAATCTTGGTAGGTTTTTTGCAACTTCTCCCTCATCTTATACCTAGTATCCCACAGTAATAAATCTGGACCATATTTCAGCCTAAGAAACCAAGGAAAGGATTATCAACTAATATTAATGAGGAAAGAACTCAATGTTTTGTTAGTATAAAGGAATGTATTATAATCGAAAGGCTAAACATCTTTTTCAGGATTGGCTGCAAAAATAACAAAATAACGAACAAAAAGTCAAACTTAATGCAAGGGTGGTAAGGCATAAAATAACATATGTTAACAGTATATTATACTGTTTATAAGTTGGATAGTATGTATTTAATACACAGATTTACGTTGACAATAACTAGTCAGATAAAAAAGCTATCAAAATCTCATTCAATAAAAACACATTAAAAAATAAGTTTTGTATACTTACAAGAATTATGTGTGTATCAATTCTTTAAAGCTACAAAGCTTAATGATAATTTATACCGGTATATTAAAATAATCTGTAAAAAAGATTTATGTATTTGCAAAAAATAAATTTCTAACAACAGATTTATAATAACTATAACTATTATTACATTTTCCTTTTAAATCAATAAATATACATTTTTAATTTCGTTTAAAGATTAGAAAAATTATTCGTACTAAGACAATCTTGGATGAAACATTGTTTAATATGTCATAGAGGTCTCTCAATAGGTCACTTATAGAGCACGATCTGATCAAAGGGAGTTACTCCGGTTTTTTTTTTAAAGAGATCGGAAAACGTGATATTAATTATGAAAACATATTTCAACAAACTTTGATTAAATGATTATTGAGTACAAACAACTTTAGAAACTAGTCATTTAAATTGGGTTCCAGTTTAAATCAATAATTGACTAAAATTCATATTGACTAAAACTGCCATATTTAATTTGTTCCATTGTTCCATTCAGCAGTACACTGAAATTTTATTGAGTTTTTACCATATTTTACTGTTTTAAATGATGGTAGAGCTAG
>JAUZNK010017405.1:0-21726 GCA_035046665.1 Euphysa ruthae
AGTCAAATTTTATGGACAGTAAGTCAAATTTTATGAACAGTAAGTCAAATTTTATGAACAGTAAGTCAAATTTTATGGACAGTAACTCTAATTTAAAGAACAGTAATTCAAATTTAAATTCATTTTAAGTTGGAATACGTTCTTAATTAAAAACAATATGTTTTATTTCACTAAATGTATTCGATATAACTAAAAATATTTTTTTTTAGTATAAACAATTCTTCAAATAGATCAAATCAAAATAATTTCAGTATTGTCAACAGAGAATTGGTTTTATTTAGCTACAGCTGCTTTTTGTATATTAATCACTGGTAGATAAGGAAATAATTTATTGCTTATTGAATACTGTTGCAGTTTTCTTCTAATATAAATTATCATATACCATTTTGAACTTTGGCTTGTCAAAAAATTTGTTATACTTTTTAAAACCTTTATATATATTGATGCTTTACTCTGAAAGTAAATTTTCGTAGCAAGGCCAGGGTTATTCAAACCTACGCTTACCCTGGGTTTAGAGCTTGTATGGAGTCCTTGAGGGCAGTAAATGTAGATACACCTTTCAATTTATATATTCAAAAGATGAGTTTGTTGTCAAATGACACTTTTAAAATGGAAAATAGAAGTGCTTTGCAAACAAAGCTAGGGAAGATAATTGAGTGATACTATCATTTCTCCGCATCCTAAAATACAAAAAAGCATGCATCAGAAAGTAAAAATTTAACTTACGCAAGTACCACCTTAAAATAACCACAAAATTCCACATAAATATAACCGCAAAATACCAACTTAACATAACCACAAAATACCACCTCAACATTAAACACAAAATACCACCTTAACATAACCAAAAATACCACCTTAACTTAACCACAAAATACCACCTTAAAATAACCAGCAATACCACCTTAAAATAACCACAAAATACTACCTTAACACAACCACAAAATTCAAGATGATAAACCCGTTGATCTAATCAGGATCAACGCTCTCTAAATAACCAATGTTTAGCTATAAATCTAATTTTTCATACCGCTATTAATTTTAATCTACTAAAAGATTTTTTTTTAGATATTTATATATATATAATTTTTACGATTTTTATCCTCAACTTGTATTATATAAGTTGAAAGTAAAAAAAAAGTTTTGCAGCGTTGCTTTGCTTTTAAATAAGAAATTCATGGTTATCAATCGGTTGACAATCGTTTCAGAAACTTATAAGTGTGAGTTCAACCCCACGTTGAAAACAATGGTTTTCTTTACCGTAAGCTCAAATGTGAGCTTTAAGTACATCAGGACCGAGCCCGTGAGCTCTTCTGGAACGCTTAGCTTAAAAAAAATACAGAAAAAGCATCCACACGCTATTGCAATCCTCCGGGATATGTATTTACTGAAAACAATATTTACCCAAAAAAAAAGAAAATCAGCATGATTGGTTAAACAAAACTTCAAATATATCTTTCTATCTATCTATCTATCTATCTATCTATCTATCTATCTATCTAGCTATCTATATATCTATCTATCTATCTATCTATCTATCTATCTATCTATCTATGAGACACACGTTTAAATTCATGAAGTATGAATTTTCGAACTGAAATCGACTGACGAATCTGATACTTAAATTAACAGCCTCTTTCCTGGAGATATCAGTAAAGGAAGGGGATGTTGTTTGCTCAGTGATGGAGTTTACACATTGAATATTGATAGAAAAGAGTCTGGGAAATAGGTTGTTTATTTTATACGATGTTTTTTCTACCATTTTGAAGCAACATATTTAAGGATGCGCTCTCCGTTTTTGAGATTAAATTTTAAGAAAAAAACCAAGTTTATCTTCTTGGGACGTTGGGCCTTATAAATATATTTATGTTTATATCTGTTAAAATAAGAAAATTCAGTAAATTATTTCATGTATTTCTTTTCCCTTTTAAAAAACATTGAATGGTTTACTAAGTAAAATAACGATTGAAATATGTGTAATAAAACGTTAGTAGACCCCAGTCTCCAAAACTCTCTTTTAGACGACTTGTCCTTGAAAAAATATATGCAGAAAAAGAAATATCTAGGATGAAATGGACGGTAAGTTTTCATTGTTGATATGACAAATTTGTTTGATTGCGGTTACGTTTTTTGGCAGCAAAACACACGTTACTGTCTGCGGAACTAAATTCGCATGTTAGTTTTGAAAATGAAATCAGCTTCAAGTTTTTGTTTTGTAACGTAATATTTTTCAAATTAATCTTAAATGCAACAATTTTGTTGTTTTTCTTTTTCAAAATTGTTGCCCTCTTCCTCATGTGTGCAAAAGTAAAAGTTTTCATTTCTTACTGAAGCAAAGGTAATAATATCTTTTTTTGGTCCAAAAGTTGTTTATCACTGACATATTTTAAAGATTTATTTAAATAAAGTAACAGCAATTGTGCAATATTTACTGTGTTTTTGTATGAAGCTTTGGCACAAAAGACAAGAATAGAAAGAAGACAATTAGTTAGCTGATGGAACTGTGTTATATTTCACAGCATAGCTAATTATTCGTTTCTTTCTAAGAATATCTCAATGTTTAAGTACAGTTATTAAAATAAGTATTACAATTTCTTTCTTAAAAATTTCAAATAATATGTTTGAGATGATATTATAGTCGTCTTAATTAAGTGATCATATTGCCATTTCTGTAGTTTCCTCTGGATTCCATTTATTGGATTTTTGGTCTTAGTATAACTTCAAATTAGGGAGAATTGAGGAGAGATTTTTTAAAAAGAGGAGAAGATTTGCAGTTTTTTGGGAGACTGTTCCAGAGAAAACAAGCTTTAAACAACAGGGAATTTATTCCCTTATGTAGATTTTGTTGGAGGGAGTTTCAAAATACAATCGATTCATAAAGAGTAGGGGATTTGCTTTGAAAATTTTCCAAATTTAATTTTGGATTTAATTTATTTACGGATTTTAAGTCTCAATCATGAGAAGATGCAGATGTTTTGTATGATGTCTTGAATGTTTTTTCTAACAACAAGAGTTATTCAAAACTTAAGGGAAAGTCTTGATAAATCATCCCTAAAAACATCCATACTAGTGTATAAGAATATAAGGAGACAATTAGAGAACTATAAAAGCTAATAACTTTTTCTGTTGATTTTCAGACCCATATTCCTATATGATTATTAATCAGGAAAAAATTCTGAATACGATTCATTAAAAATTTTTTTTATATATTTGGTATAGCTACAGTTATACGGCCAAAAGATTGAAAAAATTTTCGAAAAATTTTTTTTTTTATATGACACTCCCTGGGTTGTAGGCCTCCCCAGTACAGATGAGTAGTGAAACAGAAATATATACATCTATCTATCTATCTATCTATCTCTGACGTCTTTCATCAGGACGTTTCATTATATTATATATATATACAGACACTTTGTTTTATATATGTAGTGATATACCTATAGGTGTTTACATATGTGTTAAATTTGTAGATACTTAGAGGACATTAACAAAACGAGTAATAGAAAAAATACATTAACAAAACCAAAAATAGACTAAAGATGTTAACAAGACCATATAATGAACATAATATAATATTTTATTCTAGTATAATCCTACTTGATATCATTATGTGGATTTAGGAATGTGCAAAGTCATGTAAATTTATTCTATAAAATGAACTTTAATTTAGATTTTTAGACTTTGAATAATTATTTGATTTAATCTTTTTAAAAAGATTATTTTTGTAAAATTATGGACTTAAAAATTTTTTTTTTCTTTTTATTAGTCATAAATGTATGAAAACAAGTAAGTAACTTTTAACCTTTCGAGATTGCAAGTTTTCTGCTGCATTCATGCATTCGTTTGGTAAAAATGCTCTTGTTTTGAATTAGCAACTGTTTTAGTTTCACGAGTTAATTTGTTTTCTCTGATCTGACTATAATACATACATTCGCCGCTACCATTTGGCTACTTTCTCTATTTTGTGGTATCGTCTTCCTTATCTCACATAACAGATGATATCACAGACAGAACATAAAAAAAAAAAAATCAAAAAAAAATCAAGAATGTTAATCTGGGCAAAAATATCATGTATCCTAGATTTAACAACTACTTATTTTACCTATGCATCTTGGAAAAAAAATTAAAGAATACTGAGGTATAAAATATACAAATTTGAATACACTATCGTACAAATTTGAATCATACTTAAATCAAATAACATTTTTCGTACCCAAATGATCCTCATAAATTCAACACTGAAATAAATAAATTTCTAAATCTTCCTCAAACATGCATCAAAAAATGATGCAGCGTTGGTTATGTTGAGTTTTCCATCGCCTTTTGTGTAGCCATTTTCTTTATGATACCACCAACCCCATCTACTGGTGACGTTGCAAAGAATTTCCAACATAGTTTCTCTTTTAACTATGGGCTTGCAGCAGCAATAAATTGGTTTTTGAATTGAGTGCTTAGGCCATCGGACCATATTTTTAATGTTTTTAAACTTTCATTATGGGCATTGCTAAACAACTTGTCAATGATAGAAGGAAAAGGAAGAAGGATATGTATTTTTAATTTGGACCTAACCGATAGTTTTCTAACTAGTTTGTTACAGAAGGGCCCACGGGTTTGGTTCTGGTGTACTTAGAGCTCCCATTTGAGTTTACAGTAAAGAAAATCATTGGTTCCACAGCTCTAGGATCCAGAGACCAATGTTTTATTTTCTCAGCCAGACTATAAAACAATAACAGAGTCTCTAGAAAAATTCAGGTTGTCAGATTTGATAACTGCAGATTTACACAGGTCTTGTTGCTATGTAACAGATGACAGTGATCTGCTTCTTGTTCCAATGAGCAAACTGGACTTCATCCTGCAAAAGTGTGGAAAAATTCTCTGCAAAATCGATTTGATGAACAGCTAGCTCCGAATCATTTTGCAGTTGATTTTTATGATCTTTGCCTGCTGTTGCTTTGTAAATTAATGCAAAAGAAAGGATGGTAAAATCGCACATCATGCAGCATCAATGCTTCAAGGATCAGTGCTATGTTTTGATGTTGTCAAACATTTCTTGAAAATTTCCAATATTTTTATCTGGATTCTCTTTTTTGAACAATTTCACTTAAATTAATTAACAAGTGTCGTTTTCGCATTGTCTTTTATTTTCATTCTTCTCTTGGGCATGTATCCTTTCTATCATCAACAGCATTCAAATCTTTAGACAATAATGTTACTCGTTGTTTTGCTTGAGGGAATATAACTTCTAGGCCTCCAGCTTCCAAAAAAACCTTTTTACAACAGTGGCTCTTTATACTTATACGGAATAGTTAGTTTATGTTTAAATCAACATACCCACTTGATCATTTTGTTACATCATTAAAAACAAAGAGTATCCTTTGAAATATTGGAGTACTCACCAAAAAAAATTTGATTACTTAGCAAAAAAATTCTTGTTTCTGTTCCCCTCCAAATAGGCAAAATCTGGTCCAAAGAGGACTTCTTTTTATGTTGAAGTTTTTGTTGTTGTTAAAATTGTTTCAGTTAAAAGAATATTAATGATATTTGTTGCATGTCAAGATATAAAAAATATATCAGAGCCCAGGCATAATTTGCTCCTGTGATAATAAATTTGCTCGTGCGATAATAAATTTGCTCCTGCAATAATAAATTTGCTCCTGCGATAATAAATTTGCTCCTGCGATAATAAAGTTGCTCCTGCGATAATAAATTTTAATTGATGCTTGAGAATATTATTTGTGATAATTTTGAATTTACTTAAAGCTCAAATTTGGTGTTTACTTGACAGACATTTTAGTAGGTCTTATAATAATGATGAAAACATTGGATTAGCTTCATTTCTATAAAAAATTTTAAAATTTATTTTTTACTCCTCATAAGTATTATTTCTGAAAATTTTTGCATACTTGGCCAATGACATTAGTTCTATTATGAGAGTACTAGCCTAGGTCTTTATGCCGTTTAATGGCATATTTGAAAATCCAAGATGTTCAAATAAACATAATCTCATAATCACTAAAATATTTTCGATTTAAACAGAAATCTGTAGTCACTCCTTGCTATATGAGTGACTCCCTTGTATTGTTGTATACACATTCTATTTTTTATTTGGTTAATTTTGGAAAATAAATATATATATCTGTTTATAACATTTAGTGAACATGAATGACTACATAATACTACTAATAAACATAATAAAACTTGTACTGTTTTTAATCTTTTAAATTCTCATTTTCAGTATTGCAATTTGGCTATAATGAATATAACAACTATTTAAAAACAGTTATTTTCTTAAAAAACTTAAATCTGTCACATCTTTGTTCCAGGCCGCTCATTGTTTCTAAAATATAACACCCGTCTTCGTAACTAACTTGATTTTTCCATTGCTATAGTAATTCTCAACCAACGACCAGGGTTTTTTCACATTTGCAACTACGAATAACTGAATTATGCAAGAAGAAAGAAAATCGTTCATAATAATTTGTGCTTTAATAGGCGACAGATTACACGAAAGAAGAAAATACGCAAAAGTTTTTAATAATAATTTAGATGATTTATGGGATTAAACATAGCCTAAACTTCTTCATTATACAACGACTTTTTCAAGCTAGATATACTTTTGAAAATTTTAAGTACTTTTACCTAAATAAGATTATCATTGGCTGATAGTGTACTATGTGCCATGGGAATTCAGCCCTTCATTCCTTGTTGTAACCGGCAGAACGATGTTTTGATTTCTTTACTATTACTTTTTTTTTTCAACTTTTCTGTTTCTTTGTTTTTCTAGTTTGTAGAGTTTAAAAATTCAAACATTGATCATAGGCAGAGTAATTTAACTTAAAGTAAGAGAAACAAACGTAAAACAAAACAACAACAAATAGAATGATTACACATACACATGCTTGAATATTATTGTTTTGATTCTCATTTTTTTATCAAGTAGAATATAATTTAGCATGGTGGTAATGGTTTAAAAGTAGCGGAGGTAAATAACAGTGTACTATAACTTTCCCCTAAGAATTATGTTCGTATTCTTATTATGTGCTTTATTCTGTCTATATTTTTACTTGTTTTGGTTATTTTGGTGTTTCAGTTGTTCTTGAAACTTTTTATCTTTTACTTTTTTATTTTAGAGCTACGTTCATGGTTGGAGGTGCCTGCCATTGCTCACTTCTTCAATGTATTTAAAGAGCCGTTTTGTTTGATTGATTTTGAGATAGAGGTAAATTTATTTTAAAGTCTGCAAATAAGTGCAACGAACATTACCTGACTGGATTTGCACTTTGTTCATTTTTGTTTTGTAGCAAGTTTAGGTAACAGGTATTCACAAATTTTACTGGAAATTATTCATTAGATGGTTCTTATAATGTATTTGTCAATGCCTTCGTTGAAAAAAAGATATTCTCCCTCATCTGTACATATATTTTCAATTATCAGGATGTTTAGAGAACAAGATTTCGGACTCATTTTTTGTTACGGGGCCAAAATATGGTGCTTTTCTGGGAAAAAGTGATTTTCATCTTTCCCAACCACAAGGCAAGGCTCAAGCAAATGGGCAAAAACTTAAACCCAATTTGGAGCACTGGGTGTCGGGTGGCGAGTTGGAGCTATTGATCTCTAAAGTGTTTTTCCAGCCCCTAGTTTTTATGAAGGAATGACGGGCTTCTTTACTCTATGCATCTTTGCCCGTACTTTTTCTTCACTGCGTGGTATTTTCGAACTGCTTCTAAAACCGAATGAAACTCACCTCGATTTATGAAGCCTCTTGCCTCTTGCTGAGTAGGTTTGCAATTGAATTGAGATTGCTCTCTGCGAGAACGTTGATCTGGTTGTGTTTTTTAGTTTTTACTCTTAGCCGACTAGAGGCAAGCTTGAGACCCGTTCCAATACTACCCAGAATGATGCCTATCATATTAGCCCAACACCACCGATAATGTTGACAACCCTAGCATATTTGTTCACAAGGCTTTTATGGTAATCGATTTCGGCCGTTAGCTGGTGTTTAAGTATTGCTACCTGTGTCAATCGATAGTCTGCCACATAATTAGCATAGTATGGGTTTCGTTATGGCTGAGTGTATCTATATACTTTCTCCATACCGATCATACAAGGATCATTTCTTTAATATGATCATTCTGCCCCATAAAAATATGTAACTCCCACTCCTGTACTTTTATCGTCTCACTGGCGTTGACATACTGATGTGGCCTTTTGGGATTTCACATCACAATACTCAGAGCCATCCTGCCTTTGATTTTTTTCTTCAGTGACCCTCCTTTCGGAGTGTTTCAAGGAGGAACATAGCAAACCTGTTCCAACCATCATATGTTTCGTTGATATACAGGACACAGTATTTCTCCAGAGAGTCCTTCAATATTTCCCTTTAGTAGCCACTAGCTAAGCCGTTCCATAAAAGGGTCATTGGAGAGAGCCATCCTTATTTTACCTCTATCGGGTGCAAGAGTTATGTTTTTCTCTCCTGAGTCATCTTTAGGACTAGAAGAACCGGAAGGTCCACGCTCACTGGGTTTTTCTTTTGTACCAAAAGGGCCTAGGTCTGCTTTAGGCCCAGTTGGTCCCGTTGGGCGGTTTTTTTTTTATAGTGCCATTTGGCATTATATTATTTCCAAATATGTTCACCATTTCTTATGTCTCAGCTGCATTTGGATATATGAGCCCCCACTCTTCGCATCTAAATTGCAAATGTGGTTTGATATAATGTGCGTGAGATGGATCACCTATTAGGGGTCTATATTGTTCACTAGTTGCATTGTTATAGACCTCCATGTAGCGATCTATGGCACCGGTAGAAATTTGACAAGCTGTGGATTGCTTTTTTGTCAGCTGGAAATCGAAAGAGACATATGCAGCCCATTTGGTAATGCTAGAGTTGTGCACCTCCACTTCCGCAACACCAATGAGATATGAGGATGAGTGTAGTGTTGTTGTGGTGACTTACATTTACACTTCAAACACTCTGCCTCTTCTGTTAGATCATCCACTATAGGAATGTTCTTCTTCTTTGGGTCGAACTCGATTGGGTCTTCGGGAATAGCAGAGTAAGTTGTAACCAGAAGGCTTTGGGTTTTTGAACGCAGTTATGATTTTGCAATATACTGGTTGGTCCAACCAGTAAGCACAAGGATATAGCGCTTCATACTGTGACTAATGAGCGTTGTTTTACCGCACATTTGAACACTGTTCTCATGGCCAATGAGCTCGCAGATTTGCTGGAAGCAGCAGTGAACAAGATTGCAAAACCACAAATGTAAGCGCATCTATCTCTACCAAAAATAAGCGATCTCAAGGAAAAGCAAGAAAAAGCAATACTGTGCCGTGAGCTTGTCCAGGAGAAACGAGAAAAGGTGAAAAAGGCAATTAAGTGTCTGGAACCCCTAGACCAGCAATTGGCTGCACTAGGTGGAAACGCTAGAGAAATATGATTCTATTAGCCCACTTCAGATGCTCAAACTTAAAAAGCAAGGTGCCAACATTGCTGGCAGAACAAGCATTAACCACAGGGGTTAAAAAATAGTTATTTAATGTAAGCATTTGCCCAGAATGTTTGCACCCTCAGAACCCTACTCGTATCTGTGATGCTTGTGTTGCCATTTTCCATCCTAAGATAGTCCTCAACAATTAGGTTTTTCATCCTGATGTGAAATGGACTTGGTATAGATGGAATATCTACAAACCCGTGGGACGTCTTCTTGGGGGAAACGTCTTAGCATCCTTCTGAGCGCAACATTGGGTATGCGAGGACAAATTCTCGTATATGAAACCACTGAGTCATTGTTATACTTGATGTAGTGAATGTCGTCAGCTTTCTTGAAGTTCAATAGCCGATCTGTTCCTCCTATATCATTGCCTAGGTAAGCAGCTTTATTTCCGTCAAGGATAATGCTAGAATCTTCAGCCAAGTATCTCTTGGCTGACAATTTGGCTGTGACCTCTTTCATAGGGTAAAGTAATTCTCTGAGTTCTGATCAATCCCTGGTTTTCTAGCAAATGCGCTCCAAGGCAAGCCACAGTATACGGGTGGGTGTTTGGATCGAACATCCAAGCAGAGAGCTGTTCTACACCAGTTAGGGTGAGGATGTTGCTAAGGTGCACACACTCTACATTCTTGATGCATCATGCTCCTCATCTTAGTGTATATTTACAGTTACTAATTTTTCTATGTACGTGAAACTGTCCACGCCTACATTAGTATTTGCTAATTGTAATTAGCCGTAAGCTCTTCCACTTGGGGGGTAAAGCCACACTAGTCCCTGGGAAGCGCCATGAGCGTTGTAGATTCTCTCACTTAGGAGTATAACACCCTCTAGTCCCCCGCACTTTTATTCTTCATTTTTTGCATAAGATACAAGGACTAAAGAAGGCATTATTTCAGGAATTATATTTTCATATTTCGTTTTTTCATATATTCATTATAAAAGTTTCAATTTTTCTGTTTATAAAGATGATTGATAGTGAAAATTATATTTAAATTTGGAACTCATTTCTCATTTCAATTTCTTGAATTCAGGTCTGTTGGTGAATAACTTGGAGTCATATATGCAATATTTTATAAGTACCTGATTCTTGCTCACTATTGACTAAATTTATGTTTCCCAATTTATTTGCAAATTTTCAGCAGATAAAAGCCTCTTTGTATCTACTATTACAAAATAATTTGTATATCATTTGGATTCTGTAACCATTTTTTAATGAAGGATATTTAGTTCGAAATATTATGAAAAAATAACCTGTAATAACCTACAGTTTTGATATGCGACAATTTTTAAGAGAATGTGCTTGTGCTCCCAAAGTTTTATAAACTTTTGAGTGATCCTGCACTTTAAATTTGTGGTTGTTACATTTCACTCATCTAATTAGCTTCCATGTAAAAGTATTAATTCTTGTATATGTAGAAGTATAACAGGGTATTAGATATTTAATGGGAGTATGGATTTTTTCTGTGTGGAGATGTACCAAAACAAAAAAAAAATTTTTTTGATTTTTTTACAAAAACTGTATGAATGGTTTAGATATTTATGTTTTAGAAACTGGGAAAGCATATTTCAAAAGCGTGGGATACTTGGAAGTGAAAAGTTAACATTTTTATTTCATCTAGCTGAAATTGTGAGCTTCTGCTTGTCTGTTTCTTTTATTTCTAGTCCAATATTTCGTCAAGGACTGGGAAGATATGAGAATAAATTTAAAACAATTGCTTATGGTGATTTGAGTTTGATGATAGATATGGAAAGCTAGTATTTGAAATTTTGTTTATCTAGGATTTCGAAGAAGCACTATTTGTAGATCAGGCCGAGAATGTTTCTAGTTTTATCCCGGATTTACTTGTTCGTTTGCTGAGAGGATTATATAAAACAAAAGATGGCTTGCAAGTTACGTAAGTAAACATTTGTTTTTTGAAGGTCTTTTCGCAAAATGAGTAAATAATTGAACATACTCAATCAATTATATTTCCGCTAAGAATTATATAATTATTTTTAAAATTTTAAAAGTTGCCTAAAAACATTTTTTCCCATGTCAGTAACTTTATAAAGTTGATTCCAAATTTTTACACAATTGACCTTTATTGATGATGCACTGTACTTGACTGTTTTTTTTGCTGGGATGCATAGAAGGTCGTTAGTTGTATTATACTGATGTGTAAATTCATAAGGTTTAAAAAAGATATGAAAAGATATTGGCAGATTGTTACTAACGTGATATGTAAATTTAAAATGTACAAGTCTCAATTTAAGAATGCCACTGTGTGCATACAGAGGACTTACTGGAGAATGAAAAGTTTTAAAATTGATTATAAGGAGTGCTTTATTTTAAATGGCGTGAACTCTTTGTGTTAGGTGATTTCTATTTTGTGTCCAAACTTGACATCTGTAGATTAAAGTGAGTTAACGATTGCATGGTATATGCTTATGAGTTTTTTTATCTACTTATTGTCTTACTTTAGCTTAAATCCCAACGTTTTTACTGGTTTTCTTTATAATGGTATTACTATGGGTGTTCCAATTTAGGTGTTCATCAAGAATGATGCCTAAGTATTACTAAGTTTTACTGGATTTTTTTAGCTAATAACTTTTATATTTATTTAAAGCCAGCGATTATCTGTTTGTCAAAAAGAGTTAATAATATGCCTAAAATAGGTTACATTTTAACCTAAAATGGGTTTGATTTTAATTGTTTGTAAAGAGGTTTTACTTCCTAGTAGGAGTTGCAGTTACTGAAGGTAGCATGGAAGTTTTTAATTTTTCTGTGTAGATGTGAAAAAAGTGAGTGGGAATTAGTCTTGCTAGATATTTTAGCAACGCCTTGAAATATCAGTTTGCGCATCGTATCATTTTTTCCAATAAAACTGGTTTTTACGTCATGAATCTAATAGGTAAAACTTTAGTTTATGGGGATAAAAGCCTAAATTTCAAAGGGAGTGTTAAATTTTTAATGCTGTGAAGTAATCCTTATTAAAAGTAACGCTTTGATTTTTCATTGGGTTTATTATTTTGAGGTAATCATTTTTGTATATAGATGGTCTACCTGTGAAATAATTGCCTAAAGAGAACTGAGAAAGAAAAAGAAATGTGATACCCGTAGTAAAATTCTAGGGTGTGTGTGGAAAAAGAAGTTGGATTGAGTTTAGTCCCTGAATAAGTTAAAAACCACAAGCTATAAGGGTGTGAATATGTTACTGTGGATAATGATGCATGTGAGAAGGAATTTATGGTGTGTTGAATGAAATAATAACCCTGATATTCCCTACTAACAATCAATCGAAAAGAAAAAGACTTTTTTTCTTATTTCCTTCCCACTGCGGAGAATTGGTCTATTCAATAACCTGGTATCGCTGGAAAAAGGTGAGAGTCAGTCTACTACTGTTGCTGTTAATAACGTATAAACCTCCAGAAACATTCATCTGAATGAGCTACTTTGGGGATCATTCATCAGATATAACCTCCAACATTTGTAGAGGGAATTTCACCTTAAAGGCTAGTATGGGCGAAAAGAAAAATCCAAAATTATTTTATGAATTCAATGCCCAGAATAGTTATAGCCAATTATCATAATAGCACGAGATTCTCATCAATCCCATGTAATTTCTCTAGGCTTTTCGGTACAGTATAGTGCTACACTCCCTGACAGTTACATATGTCCAAAATTTCTAATTATTTTCTTGCTGGATTTTTGAAATTTTTTTTTTGTTATTTTGATTAAATTTTAAATGGGACCAAAAATCTGTATTTTTTGATTTTTCTCTGAACCATTAAACTCTTTTTTTGTTTTTTTTTTTTTTAGTATGAAGTTAGATGTAAACGAGAAAAAATGAATAGTCTAATTTAGATTTTTTTTTGAATATTCATAGTTTTGATAAAATCTAGGTAATTGAAACAAAAATAATTTTCGCTTTTTACTTGAAATACTGATTTGTTTTTTGCATACAGTTAAAGGTTAGTGAGGGAAATCATGTAACGATATTCAGATTTCTGAATTAAAAAATGCTTGTTAGCCAAATTTTGGGGTAGAGGTGGCAAAAAATTGATCTTGCATATTCTTATTTTCGATTTTAAGTGGCGTGGGTCCAAACTAGCACTGCTTGTTTTGAAATAAATGACAGAAAATTTGAATGTACAATTTTATTTTTAAAATATATATCTAATATTTAGTTTTTTTTTTCTGTTTAGATTGGAAAATTACAATTATTACCTACGAGATCTACTTGAGTTCCATTACAAAACTAAGATGAAGCTTGAAAACCCAGTAGCTGACACTGCGTTCAAGTAAATTCTTGTTTTTCACCCGTTACTGTTATTCTTTTAATTCTTTTTTGAATGCGCTAAAAAATAAAAATATTTGAAAAATATATTTTCTCTGCTTCTCTATTCAACATTAATTTCTTCATAAAAATTATTTTTATTTGTTCAGCAATACAAGAAACAGCCAGTAAAATTTATATATCCAGGGCGTTAACTAGAAATTGCTAATTGAAGCCGTTAAGCCTCAATTGGGAAATTTCTCTTACCTGAGTAGGGGGTTTGGGGGCCTGCTCTGAAGGCCCCCAATGGGGTTTTTGAAATACTGCTCTAGAATATTGTATAGTTTTTTTCATTTTATAAATGAAAAAATAACTTGTATATTAATAATTAGATTAATTTTTCATTCAGCCAGGCTTTGTCATGATGCCAGCACGATCACGCTCGCGCTCACTATAACGCTCCCACAGAAAAATTTCATTGCTTTGGCAGCGCAATCAAAAGCGCTGCTTACCAAACCTACTAACGCGGTAATATTTTCTATCGATAAAGACGAGAGAACTAAAAAGAAAAATAACCTTGCAGAAACAATAGTTGCATTTTTAAAAATAAAGACGTTACCACAAAATAAATAAACAGCTTATTTTGTCTACGATTTACTTTGTTTCTCAGCAACTACGAAGTTTTCTTCAATTTAACCTAATTCATTAATTATTCATGTACTACCAGTCCTGTCAAAACCTCAAAAATATGTTTTGTTATTTTGGTTAAAAGCATGTCGCTTAAGCTGTAACATTTAAAATTTAGCAACTGTGGAATTGTTAATAATAAAAAAGCGTCTTAATTAAAAATATCTTATAACAATAGTTATGTCTTAGTGATTGTTTATAGTTTATATTAAGCGCTGGTGATTATATGATGATAATTTTTTGTGCATTAGTAGTTCTAACCATTGAATTAAAAATAAATTCTCTTAACTCTTAACCCTTTTCAATAGGACTTGGATATATATCAAACATAATAGCAACATGCTAAGAGTTTTCATGTATCTTTTTTATTGAAGAAAAATTTTGCGGATTTTGGTGAATACCGCCAAATCCGCCAAAATTTCTTCCCTTCAGGTGTTGTTTTAACACCTCCGCTGTCTGGCACCTCGCAATAATTTTTCTTTTCATGGAAATTTTATTTCTCTGTGATATTAATTTTATTTATATCAAGAAACGATTTTTTATTTCATACAAACAAACGATTTTATCACAAAATAATAGAATCTCAAAGTTCGAATGTCTGGAATTCTGAAACTGCGAATTTCTATTGGCTAAAAAAAGCACATTTGTGCTGTCAGGAGAATTCAACTTTCTTGACTGCACAAACCGATCGTTTTTTGATATGACTGCACAATATTTTGAAGTCATTATGTTGCAATATTTATCAGTGCGCATGCTTATAAATAAAAGTCGACATTTTTCACGACTGCAATATACTCCAAATGGAAATCAGCCTTAATACATTGCGTCTGATTTGTTTACTTTTAATGAGTGTAAATTGGCTCTTTACTGGCTTATCGTTTTAAAAGGGAAATGATAAAAAAATTAAAAAGCTGACGTCTTTATAATGTCTAATCAGAATTTTTTTATTTGGGCAGTAATTGGGAAATTGATTTTTATTTTAAATTGGGAAGAGTCTGTCAAACGGACATTTGCGCTAGCGAAAACCCTGATATCTGCATTAACTTGATTTCATTTTAAAGCCGCATCATAACAGCTTAATATCCGTAACAACCTTTTCTCAGAATCTGTGTATGACTTTGATTGAAATTTTTCTCACTTTGGGGAGCAATCTTGACTATAAAACAGTGAACATGTGGCTGGAATCAAAAACTGGAGGCCAGTGAAGTTTTATCTTATTTTTCTTTTTAGTAATGACTATAACGTAATTATAAACTGTCGATACTGGCCAAAATTCGAAGCGAAGTAGCCATTTCAAAAATTTTAGCAAAAGCTTCAGTAAAAAGTTAGTGTAAATTTTTTATGAAAGAAAATAAAATGGATCTCAAATGTTGTTTAACACTTTGTAATAGAAATTAAAATGATGAAAACAAAATTAAATATCCTAATACTGTTGACTTTGGTAATGGCATAAACTTTTATATGAATGCTTTAAATGATGATGAAGTTATTATCCAATCTGTGGCATGTTTATCAGCAGCTGGAGTGCCAAGATCCTTGTTAAAAATTTATAAAGACTTTGAAGCATTTCATTGCAGTGTAAAGTGTTCAATAACTAGTCTTTCTGAAAATAGAACTGCCTTGAAAAGATGGTAACGTATACAAGAAGTTCTTAGATTTTAAAATTGTTTTGAAATCACACCGAAGAAAGGTTTAATTCATCAACAGTTAAATGCAATGGATGTTACGTATGAATGAATGAATGTATGTGTATGTGAAAAATGAATGAATGTATGTGAAAAAAAGTATGTTGGAACAGTTGTTTGAGAGTTTTGGACTTTCAAGAGCAAATAATAGTTTATAGAAAGATTTCCAAGTGTTAGCACATTAACACGGCATGGCTAGTTAAAAGTGCTAATGAATATATAAAACAAGTGTTTTCAAATTTAAGCAATGAGAGACAAAACATGTATTTTGCTTTTGGATGAGGTCTATGTAAAAACGAGTTGGTGTTGGTGATATCGTATTTGGAAAGGCAGTAAATAAACCCATACTACTTGCTAATACTGACTTAAGTTTTATAGTTGTAACATTATTTTGTAAAATGTTGCCAGTATGACATCTTAATGCTAGTTTTCTCTTTGAGCAAACAAACCTGATAATTGATGCAATAAAACTTCCTGGTAGGAATTTAGTAGCAACAATTTGTGATTGAAACGGAGTAAACGAGGCTTTTTTTAATACAGTTGTTCCATCGTGTACCAAGGATGAAAATGTTTCTTGTTTTGCTATGTCCATTCACTTAAGAGTATCCGCAACATACATTATGTTATCTACTCCATGGGACAACACAAATTCTAAAATTTGAAGGTCCAGAAATCCATAATGTTGGAGATATGACTATTTTAGGATTTAAAATATTAAAAGCTTTATGAAAATATAAAAAGTATTTTAAATTGTTTTTAATGGGAGATTTTTTGCAAACGATGATAAACATTGGTATGCGAGGAAGTTTCAAAACTTGAGGATGGTGAAGTGGAAACCAAGTGTATGAAAAGAATTGGTAGTGAGGAGAATTTATCTGGTCTGATAAAGATGACAATTCTGGCAAAATTTTGTTCTTATAGCTTTTTAAAGCAATGTTGTGTCCAGGCTCTTAAATATTTTTTCTCCAAATTAGAATTTTTCTTTTATTTCCAAGGCATTAGTTTGTATTCTAAGTGATTTTCAATAAAATAAATCAGCTCCCTTGGAGGAACAAGGCTTCAAAGTAGTGACATTTTTTCACATTTTTTGGAGCCCATAGCTTTAGACGCCATAGAGATCACATGACTTTTTTGTAAAATTCAATAATATTCCTGGTGTAAAAACATAATATAATGAAAGACTTATGTAATCTTAAGAATAAATAGCCTTCAAAGAAGCGGTTTTCACAAATCTTTCATATTTAAAAAATGTTAAAATAGTTTCCGCCATTATGGATTTTTAGACCCTCAAATTTTGGGAATTGAAAATTGCCAGAGACACAACTTCCCAGTGGACAATTTATTGTTGCATCCCTGTGCAATTTATTTTTGATATTAGAGGTTTACCAATTGGACATGAACAGAAATCATGGTATGGCATGGTAACGTTTTATTCAAAAACCGTTGTCATGTACTCTCATATTTCTTATAACAGGCATTAAAAAAATTAGCAAAGACATACACTAACCATGCAATGTGGGATTTCATCTCAATGCTACCTTCTACTTTTCCAAAAAGTTGGCTAAACAATGTAGCTACGGAAATACTGTAGAATGGTGAGATGATCTGGGTTAAGCACAGGGTTTTCTTGAGGGAAGTTACTATTTCTCTATTGTCTGTGAGGTAATTTAATTTCACAATTCAGATTGAAAGTTCAATATCTACTATTTCACATAGTATTTATTTTTATATCTATATTTTTGCAACTGTTTATATAAATCTAAAAAGTTTTAGTGATAAATTTTGGAAATTTACTTGAAGTAAAATAGAAGTTATACTGATCTGAATTGTATAGTTTTTCAATTTTCTATCTTTACTTTTAGAGTTTTAATTATTTTGTAACCTTTTAATTGGTAAATAATTTAAGAAAAATTTATGACCTACCTAATCAGAAGAGCTGTAAACAGTTTACTCCTTAGTGGTAGGGAATGAGCGATGTCATTAAAATTTTGATTTCTATTTGTTTGAGATTTTTAAGTGTTAGCCAAAATATTCCATATTTTGTGAAATCTGCAAAATCAAATCAAAGCAGAATGAGGTAATCATCTCGTAAAAAAATTAAACAGAATTCCAGTTTTTGACTCCAGCCGCAAGATATATTTTACTGAGAACATATTTCCTGAACATTTTCAAGATTAAATAAGCATGAACTTTTTAAATTTAAAAAAATTCAAATCTCATATTTTGATTGCTATATATTACTTATTGATTTATTATATTAACCGGATTTACTGATTTTTTTTTTTTTTTACATTTTTAAAGAAATTTAAATTTTTCAGGTGAACTAATGCATTTGAAAGGCCTATTAAAGTGAAGCTTCTTCTAAATTGTGATTATATGCCTTCTATTGACACAATGCTTTGGTCCAAGAAATCAGCCGATGCACTTCAAAACACCTATAAAAGAGCATTGGCAGTTTTTTGTCAAAACCCGGATATACCTTAAGAAAACCTCTTAGTTTCAAATAAAGCAATACATTAACAACAGCCTTGTTTGCTTATAAATAAAGTCTTTAAATTCATGAATAAGAAAACTAAGTTCATTTGGTACTTATTCATTTAAAAAAAAATTGTCCTTTATTTTATCTCTCCTTTTAAGAGTTGGAAAATTATATTATTGTATTAATGTCATTATATAAAAGGTTATCGTCCTCTTTGGAATGGAATGTTCACGGCTGTAAGCTATGCAGAAAATTACTACTTGTTTTATTCATTTTATTTTTTTGAATTATTTTATTGATTAGAAAATTTATTCAATACTTTACTACTAAACTCCAGCCCTACTACTAAGATAGTAGCCAATAAATTATTTTTTTCAGGACATGGCTATTTTTAACTTGAGTCAATTGAACTTATTACCTTGTGTTAAAATTTTCAAAATGTTTTTAATTATAAATAAATTTTATGTAATGGAAGCTTGTGCGTAAATTTAAAGAAAGGATGTTCTTGCACTTGTTTACTAGTTATTAACCTTTTTTTAGAGTTTTGAGCAAGTTTTAATAATGTGTATGTTTTCAACTGTTAAATTTTGTATTATAGAAGTTTGAACAATCGCTTAAAAGTTGAAATCTTGTGGAATATGTGCAATTGGAGACTGGAGCTGGAAGATGTTATGGAACTTACAAAGGTACATCTTTTATGGTTGACGTTAAAATTAGATTTGAGGTTGGGGATTCTTTGAGTTTAAATTATTGTTTTTTTATACTCTTTAATTTTATTTAATTTATTCTTTATACAATTTACCATTCTACCACCTTTTCTAGCTGCCATTTTCCTCCACACATAGGTATTACCAGTAACTTCTAGAAGACTGTTCCTTAATCCTTTTTAGTTTTGTCTGACTTACTAACCAAAATATTGTGTTTTTGTCTACTAACTACCTAACTCAATCTACCTGCTCTGCTTGCTACTAAACTATGAATGGCAAGCCACCATATATGTTGTTGTTCCAAACTAACTCAATCTTTCCCGTTTCTTGTTTAAGCTCTCAAACCATGACTCCAAATTGGCTATTAAGGTCACCATCATATAGGGCAAGTTCATTTTCTCCAAACTTAGATATGACTGTTATTAACTAATCATTTAAATTATATGAAACTGTTCATGGTTTATCTTTTTTTTTTTTTAACAACTTTTTAGACTTGCTATATCATGCACCAGGTTGCTTAATCTGGTTGTGAGGATATTTCCATAGTTGCAAATAGCTTAAAGGTTTATCAGGATTTGTTTTATGGGAATGTATTTTCATTGACAAATATTTTGAATGTTGAAGTATCATGGAAAATATCAACCAGTTGGTTTCTTTAGAATGTTGATTCTGACATGATGCGAGTGAAGCCCATTGGAACTGACAGTGAAGGTTTTGTGTACTGGTATTTTTATGGTACAAGGTTGTACAAAGAAAAATTCTGCGATGGGTCATGGATCGTTCACAATCAATGTGCTGAAAAAAAATGGAAAAATAATAAAAAGAGGAAGTCAATGACACGAAGTGGCAGAGCAGTTAAGAAAAAACAAAGACTTGACAACTCCATTTCTAAAACAGGTGTTGACAGGTTAGATTGTTCTTTATTGGATCAACATGTAGATTTTTCCGAAAGGAAGTTTAATTTAGATTTATTTATCTCAAAGTAGCCTGGTCTATTAGCAAAAACTTGATTTTTTTTTTTAACTTTCGGTAGTGGAACCCACAGTGCAAATGGGCATTAGCAATAACTTTTTTTTAGGTTTTTATGATGATTCTATATATGATTTTTTCATCACTGCAATCATTTATGTAGCTTTTATCTCTCATGGTAGCTGCAGGGGAAAAAAATAGTGGATGGTCTGTAAATTAGTTTCTGGTTTATTTTACAAAGGTAAAAGGTTGGTATGAATGACTGTCTGTCTATTAATTTTTTGTTTGTATATTCATATGTACTTACACAAAAACTGTAAAATTTCGAAACACAAATTAGTTTAGAAATTTTTCAAGAAATTACTTTAATATTATGGCAAAACTTTTACTGAAGAGAAGTTTAAGTTTTTTTATTTTACCAGCCATTTTGAAAATTTTATCATACTTGAAAGCATCTATTATTATTCTGAAGTTAAATTTCCCCATTTTTCTTTACCCAATATATTATGGATCAGTTTCAAGTTTGTGACACTTTTATTTATTTGTGAAATATGATACCTTAAGCCTCGTAATCATAAGCCTTAAGTCTAGTGTGTATAATTTATAGTGTGTATGAAAACAAAATAGTGGCAATTTTTTCTTCGTTTGATTTTATCTAGTTATTTTAAAAGGATTTTCAAAAGAACAAAAAAATAACAAAAAATAAAAGCAAAAATAAAACCAAAAAATAGTTCATAAAGTAAAATTTATGACGTAACGTTCTTCCTCGTTATTCCTCTTAAAAACAGATAATTTAGTGTTGGTTGCATTGGAAGTGTTTCAGCTGCTTTTCCCATATGATTTTTTCTTCTCGAGATTCGAGGATATTCGATGGGCAGCTGAAAACCAATAGGTTTTTTCAGAATATCATTTTGAAATAGCTGGATCAGGATTGAACCCTCCAAAGGGGTACCCTTCTTTCTAAATTATAGACAACCTTCTATTCAATATTTTCTAAGCTTTTTTCTAGAATTGGTTTTCATTCTTGCCATGCGGGAAAACCTCTTTTAACTTCTACAGTTATTAGATGGTTTACCAGAAGAAATTGAAACAATCAAATTTGCAATAATTGACATATCTCATGGAATTATTAAATTCTGCTTTGGTCGTATATAAGTCACAGCTATTTTTAGAAAGAAATACACGTGTTTTTTGGAAGTGCTGAAGACCTTATTAATGAAAATTTTCAGTTACTTGTTTTGCTCTTTTGCTTAACTCATTCAGTACCGGGAGCTGCTGTGAGCGGTTTGGCTATTTTGCTTCAATCACGGAGAGCTCATACAAAAAAGTAAAACTTTCAATGAATATTGGGTTTTACGCTCTAAGGTTACGTCGTAAACTTACAGGCGGTTTGTAAACAATTTTTATGGGGGTTGATATACTTTATAATGTATGTTTCTTTGGAAACAT